>JAWQFJ010007812.1:37500-60000 GCA_034096865.1 Theodoxus fluviatilis
CAGGACAGAAATTCATCCCAATAATGTTCAACCATGAATGATAGCAACTGACCACTTCAAGCTAAAGTATCCCTAGAGTGCATTTTCATACCGCATTTTAGATGGCTCAATGATAGATAGCAGCTCCCTGGTTAAAAAAGCAAATAAAAAAAAGTAATAGTAGTAGTAGTAGTAATAGTAGTACTAGTACTAGTAGTAGTAGTAGTAGTAGTAGTAGTAGTAGTAGTAGTAGTAGTAGTAATTTTCTTTATACTTGTTTTTCTCACCTCTTACTGGCTTTTTTTAAAATTATCTTTTCAAATTATCACACTCTCTGAGCATTTGATTCTGAGGAGACTGATTCAGAAGGCACTGTATTATGTGTCTCATGGGAAACATTCACATTCTGTTGATAATCCAATGAAAGAAAGAAAGAAAGAATGGAGAAATGTGTGTCCAGATCACAGCAGTTGAGCTTTAGTGATGCTACTGTAACAATATGGCTCTCAGATTACACAAAAACCATGCCTTTAGTGGGAGAAAAATTAATCTCAAGAGGTAAAATTATGTTCAAATCATACATTCACTCTCGCTGGGCTGATTTCTATTCAATTTTGTGGATTAATCAAAGTTCTTGAGAAGTGCTTATGAGTGGATTACACATTTGGCT
This sequence comes from Theodoxus fluviatilis, assembly GCA_034096865.1. Classification (NCBI taxonomy): domain Eukaryota; kingdom Metazoa; phylum Mollusca; class Gastropoda; order Cycloneritida; family Neritidae; genus Theodoxus; species Theodoxus fluviatilis. Next base: position 38,150 of record JAWQFJ010007812.1, read on the forward strand.
GACACATTTAGAGAAATTTCTGCCTACGCACTCGTGAAGTTGCAGTGCAATTAATCTGCTGGTGTCCTTCAAAACTGACGCTTATCAGTTATCTGACGGGAGGAAATGGGGGATCGGATTTTGAGCTGCGGACACTCAAGTTCTCCTTCCGCCACGCGTGGTGAGAAAGGAAACGCGCACGCACGCTCGCACGCACGCACGCACGCACGCGCGCACACACACACACACACACACACACACACACACACACACACACACAAGTGACAGAGGCTACCTCCCGGTTCATCTGAGGTCGTCATCGTACGCACTCACACCGAGCCCTGCCGTGCATACACTAATCTAATGCTGTCAAACACACACAGACACAGTAGCAAACACTCCAAATTTAAATGGCCTCACGTCCTTGGCTTGCAATGACAAACCATTCAGTGGTCAACATTTCCATCAAGGCAGGGAGGAAGAAAACTATTAATAAAGTGAATAGCGAGTGCTTTTGTCGCTTTGATGCTTTGTTTTCTCATCATTCACTGCCCACACCGCACACGTCGTTCGCTGGTCGCCTGATCAAATTTGACATTTCTCCCTTTTACGAAATGTAAACAGTTTCGAGCTGCCTATCTCGAAGCAAAAATCATTTTGCTGGGAATGACTGCTCATGGAAGCCGACATCCAAACGCCAAATATAATCTGCAATCGCACTACATGACCGCATCGTCTCGACAAGAATACGAGCACATCATCGACCGATTTGGCGAATTACAGAACGTCTAAAAATGTAAACAAACGGAGGTTTTTAATTCATAGAAACATACCGTCGATCAGCCATTCGCAGTGGGCATTTGTGGGATAGTCGTTCGGGCCATCCGATACAATCCCTTCGTTGCCGTTGAGAACTTTGCGTTCGCTGCAAGACTTCGCCAGGCACTGGATCTGCAGCCGAAGAAGGAGCAGGTTGGCTAAAACCAAGACCACCTTGCAGTTGCAGCGTACAGCCATCATCGTCGGCGAACATGCCACAACGTGCCGACCCAGTCGATGGAATTAGAGGCCCAAGCATCGCTTGATGGCCATGAGATGCTTAAATCTGGTCATTGTGGAGGATTAAAGCCAGGGGACGGTACAGTTCCAAATTCCATCACACGCCTTCTGTCTTTTTGTTTCCTCACGGACCGATTCAGCACATACAATATTCGACTCATCCCATTGGTTGGAGCTAGTGGGTCAATGCGGTCTCTCTCGCCTCGCAGATGCAGTGCTTGCTGCGTACGTCGAGCGATATTACACTGCATATTTTTTCGTCCAACAGCCTCATTGTGGTAGTTTATCGCCTCTGGGAGGGTGTGGCGGGCATTCTGTGTAATAATCCAGGTTTTTATAAGCAGAGAGGCAATTTCGTCCTTGCCTTGCTCCGATAGAATTATCCACCCGTCCTAGGTGCAGCGGTGCGTGAAATGACGAGAACTGTCGATCGTGTGAGCTTTTGTCAGACCTGAGCACAATGGCACTGAGACGCAGGGATTAGAAAGAAAATGTGCTTTTCAGAGTGCATGTGTTCTTAGTATTACGATGGTTGGGATCTCTCTCTCTCTCTCTCTCTCTCTCTCTCTCTCTCCTCTCTCTCTCGCTCGCTCGCTCGCTCGCTCGGGGTGTGTGTGTGTGTGTGTGTGGGTGGTGGGTGGGTGGGTGTGTTTGTTTCTGTCTGTCTCTCTCGATCTCTCTCAGACGCACAATTCAAACATTACTTATTAGTCTGCCTAATGCAGCTGAATTTCGGAAGTAAGTACAAAAAATTATTTCTAAACTATCTGCATATGTTGATTGAAGTCACTCTGCGCCATTCTCATCAGCTGGAGCCCCTGGCTGTAGGGCTTTCGGGGCCTGCTCCAGTAGCTCAGCCAGGGGCCTGCTCCCGTAGCTCAGCCAGGGGCCTGCTCTCGTAGCTCAGCCAGGGGCCTGCTCTCGTAGCTCAGCCAGGGGCCTGCTCCAGTAGCTCAGCCAGGGGCCTGCTCCCGTAGCTCAGCCAGGGGCCTGCTCTCGTAGCTCAGCCAGGGGCCTGCTCCCGTAGCTCAGCCAGGGGCCTGCTCTCGTAGCTCAGCCAGGGGCCTGCTCCCGCAGCTCAGCCAGGGGCCTGCTCCCGTAGCTCAGCCAGGGGCCTGCTCCCGTAGCTCGATCAGCCAGGGGCCTGCTCCCATGCCTCAGCCAGGGGCCTGCTCCCGTAGCTCAGCCAGCTAGGGGCCTGCTCCCGTACCTCGATCAGCCAGGGGCCTGCTCCCGTACCTCAGCCAGGGGCCTGCTCAGCCAGGGGCCTGCTCTCGTAGCTCAGCCAGGGGCCTGCTCCCGTAGCTCAGCCAGGGGCCCGCTCCCGCAGCTCAGCCAGGGGCCTGCTCCCGTAGCTCAGCCAGGGGCCCGCTCCCGTAGCTCAGCCAGGGGCCTGCTCCCGTAGCTCAGCCAGGGGCCTGCTCCCGTACCTCAGCCAGGGTCCTGCTCCCGTAGCTCAGCCAGGGGCCTGCTCCCGTAGCTCAGCCAGGGGCCTGTTCCCGTAGCTCAGCCAGGGGCCTGCTCCCGTAGCTCAGCGAGTGGCCTGCTCCCGTAGCTCAGCCAGGGGCCTGCTCCAGTAGCTCAGCCAGGGGCCTGCTCCAGTACCTCAGCCAGGGGCCTGCTCCCGTAGCTCAGCCAGGGGCCTGCTCCCGTAGCTCAGCCAGGGGCCTGCTCCCGTAGCTCAGCCAGGGGCGGTGGCCCCAAGCATACAAAGAGACATAGGGACAGGGGCAGGTCATTAAGACCTGGAAAAAAAAATTCAAACCACTCATGAAGACAAACCCCAACTTTATGTTCATACTGTAAAGCGACAATCGCACATGATTTTGCTGCTGCTGTTGCTTTGCTTTTGCTGCTTCTGCTGCTGCTTCTGCTGCTTTTGCTGTTTTTGCTGTTTTTGCTGCTTTTGCTGCTGCTGTTTTTGCTGCTGCTGCTTTTGCTGTTTTTGCTGCTTTTGCTGCTCCTTTTGCTGCTGCTGCTTTTGCTGTTTTTTCTTCTTTTGCTGCTGCTGTTTTTGCTGCTGCTGCTTTTGCTGTTTTTGCTGTTTTTGCTGCTTTTGCTGCTGCTGTTTTTGCTGCTGCTGCTTTTGCTGTTTTTGCTGCTTTTGCTGCTCCTTTTGCTGCTGCTGCTTTTGCTGTTTTTTCTTCTTTTGCTGCTTCTGCTGCTTTTGCTGTTTTGCTGCTGCTGCTGCTTTTGCTGTTTTTGCTGCTTTTACTGCTGCTTTTGCTGCTGCTGCTTTTGCTGCTGGTGCTTTTGCTGTCTTTTGCTGCTCCTTTTGCTGCTGCTGCTTTTGCTGCTGCTGTTTTTGCTGCTGCTTTTGCTGCTGCTGCTTTTGCTGCTGCTGCTTTTTGCTGCTGCTTTTGCTGCTGCTGCTTTTGCTGCTTTTGCTGCTGCTTTTGCTGCTGCTGTTTTTGCTGCTGCTTTTGCTGCTGCTGCTTTTGCTGCTGCTGCTTTTGCTGCTGTTTTTGCTGCTGCTGTTTTTGCTGCTTTTGCTGCTCCTTTTGCTGCTGCTGCTTTTGCTGCTGTTTTTGCTGTTTTTGCTGCTTTTGTTGCTGGTGCTTTGCTTTTACTGTTGTTTTTGCTGCGTTGTTGCTGCTTTTGCTGCTGCTGTTTTTGCTGTTGTTGCTGCTTTTGCTGATGTCGTAAACAAATATGCGCACTTTTATTCTGGAAAAAACAACCTTTTCATATAAAGCGCAACAGGGGGAGGGGATGAGGGAAGGGGGGAAGGGGGAGTTGGGAGGGGGGAGTTGGGAGCGGGGAGTGGAGGGGGAGGGGAAGGTGGAGGGAGAAGGGGGAGCTGGGAGGGGGGAGGGGGGAGAGCTAGGGAGCTGGTTTCTCTGACTTCTTTATATCCCCTCAGGGTCCCACAACCATTTGTTATGTTTTCACCTTTATGAAATCTTGACTGCGTCTGAGTAGGTGACATTGGAGTAGTTTGCTGTTGCTGTTGTTGTTTTGGTCGAATTAGAGAGAAAAAACAAATTTACTGCGCGAGCTTCCAGTCAAAAGAAAGCAGCGGAGCGGGTGAGGCATTCGAAGCTGAGCGGATCCTAGAGTTGCCTCCCTTGAGCAAGGTGCTTTACTCACATTGCTTCTTCCCACCCAGGAGTTAAACGGGTACCTGTGAGGGCTGAACCGGAAAATTGTGCAAGCAGTGACTTTCGCAGTATGGCTGCCATTCTGAACACAGATCGAGTAGTCTCAGCAGTGCTGCATGTCTGGCTGGAGTAGTGAAAAGAGCAGCCCTAAGAACAGGGGGTAAAAGCCTGCGGGTTGAGCTATCTATGGGTGGAAAGTGGCACTATAAAAAAGGGGCCACCTTTACCTTTAAACTTGGAACGTGGCTTAATTTGTAAACACATTGCATGTGATACATTAACAACTAATATAGACTATGTGGAAATGTTCCTATGGCTCAGTAATAGGAAATGACATTCAATTATAAATGTAGAACATGCCGTTGTAAACGTTTTCCCTCGCAACTTCAATTTATGTTTGTCCTGCTGTTTGTCTGTCCTGCATGCACGTCAAGCAAGGGGACTGTACTCTTCTCAGAGATTCAACGCAAGGGACATAACTATTCTTCTTCCGGATTTTAGCACGTGTACGAAGTCTCTCTATCCAGTTCTTGGTGAGTGATGAAGGAATGGTATATACCGTCGTTTTTGTGGGGCAATCGTGTATGTAGCTACCTAAATTTGTGCTTTAACGTTTTTGGCAGTCAGTACGAAGTTTTCTTTTACTCAACGACATTTTCGCTGTCGGTATAATCATAATGGTCTCTGATTTTGTCCGAATCGCGAGTGAGGGGGGAAACGCAATCGTCAGTATCATGACAACATGAGAATTGAATGTAATCGAGTATCGTACGAAGTTCGTCGTAACTTTGAAAGTTATGTGAATTTAGTCGAACTGATATGACTTGAAAGTGTAATTCAGTTGTAATTTGGTCCCGATAGTAATGATTTACAGCTGGCGGCATGTAATGATGTAGTGGACCAATCATTATCATGGAACTTATAAAAGTTATATTATTTACGTACAGCATGAACTTAAACGTTGTATGTTGATACTCCTTGAATTATAGTTAGAGAGCTAAAAGTTTAGCCCCCCCAAATCATAGCAAGGCATTCTGTCTGTCTTTACTGGCATTGCCTTCACTTATTGATTTATAGCTGAAATGTTCAACTGACCGTGCTTGATTTCCATCAGCTGTCTCCTATGCTGAAGTGAATAGTATAAATGGCGTGCTCAGGTCTTGGTAGTACCATTTCAAATTCTGCCTTAGTAGTTCACTTATCACTTCACACTTTCACTAGCCATTCCACTCCCAGTTGCAATTTCACCACAGTCAATATATGTATATATATCAGATTATTTACATACATGTTGCTTTGTGAATATGTATGGGATAAAGTGCAAAGGCCCAGAATTTGGACTAGAAAGTTTGCTAAGTAGACAATGTTAGATAAGAGGGCATGGTTTCATGGTGACACTTTAACTTTTTCACCCACATTAGACTTTAGAGAGTGAATTTCTTTTTACCTGATCTCCAGTACAAGAACCACACTCCACAGTGATTCTTATCCTTGTCTTATCTCAATGTCTTATCTATGTCTTTTCTCAGTCCTAAGCATTCAAGCAAGCAGCAGATGAATGATTATGTGTTGGCTGCAAGAAGAATGCAGGGTAGACAATGGAATGAAAATTATGAGAGAAAAAAATAGAGTACTATCATGAGACCGAAAAAAAGAAGAAGCTGTGATTAAAGTAATAGCAAGCACACACACACGCGCGCGGGCGCGCACGCGCTGGGGGGGGGGGGGGGGGGGGGGGGGCAGATTGAGACTGTGCACATGTATGTGTACGTGTGTTTGAACTGTTTAATAAATATAATGTAAAAAGTTGATTCATCTGAACTTAAAGTTTCTTTTCTGCTAAAAACACTGTTGTTATTTCCTTAAGAGCTCATAGGGTAGATGAAATAGAACTGCACATTGTCTGCTGTCTACCTGTAGCAATTTAAGGCTTAAAATAATCTCTTAGTTTAAAATAGGAAAAGCAATGACTGGTCTTGCAATCATATAATTGAGTGTGTGTGTGTGTGTGTGTGTGTGTGTGTGTGTGTGTGTGTATGTAATGTTAATAAAGGTAAGATTAAATTCACCATCATTTCAGGTCCAAAAATTTACTGTGATAATATTTCAAAATATAAAAATTGTCAGATCAAAATGACATATAGTAGAATTTGTATAAATCGTTTTAAGATATTATTATAACTGAAAAATTATCCTTACTGAATTGATCATGTACATTTTTCTGTTCTTCTCATCAACAGGCAAGATGCTCCACTCGTCAAGAAACAAGATGGAGGAGAAAGAGGAGGAGGACATTCCACTCAGCAGCGATGATGAGCAGGTGGACGAGGCAAAGCACCGCCGCCTGATTAAATCCTTCGCAGAAACCGCGGCGAAGAACAAGAGGCAGAAGAAACAGAGCCGAGATACCACGACTATCAACCCAGGGTCAGCCAGAGAAGGCGATGCGGTCGCTGCCACGGAGTCCTTCAAGAACCTCAAGAACAAGATCAAGGTGGTGGAGGACCCTCTGCCGAGGCACCAGGTGGAGGCCTTGGAGCGGACCGTTGCCTACAACGAGGTCTGCGAGGACCTCTCAAAGTGGGAGCCCGTCATCAAGGAGAACCGGCGCGCTCCCCAGCTCATCTTCCCGACACAGCGGCCCTCCTGGAGCAACAACTTCCTGTACCACAACAACCGGAACCTGGTTCCCCGGACGCCTTTGGAGCTGGAACTGGCGGCCTGTCTCAAGGAGTGCAAGGACGATGTCCCCAGCAAGAAGACCGGCCTGACGCCCAGGGAGCAACGCAACCTGAAGGTGGTGAGCGCGGAGCAGGCCAAGGCGTACCTGCAGGAGGTTCGCAGGCACCGGCAGCTGCTCTCATACAAGGAAGCCAAGGACAAGTGGAAGAGCAAGATCAAGAGCAAGCGATGGCTGAAGAGGATGCGGAAGACGAGGCTTGAGCAAGAGGCCAAGGAGCTGTCTGAACTGGAGAAGACAGACAAGAAGGCCTTCGTGGAGAAGGTGAAGGAGTTTGAAAAGCTGCGGATCCAGGAGAGGATGAGTCTAAAACACAGAGGCTCCAAACAGTTCCGCAAGAAGGCCAAAGTCTTTGCCAAGTACGACGACAAGGTCAAGATGGCCACACAGGAAATGTTGGAGAGGGGCCAAGAGCTGAGAGAGAAGATGCGTAGTCTTGAGAGTGAGTCTGAGGAGGAAGGGGAGGACGAGGATGAAACGGACAAACCTCACGTGAAAAAACCCCCTTCCTCAGACGTTTACTCCAAGCCCAAGCCCATCTCTAACAAAGTCATGGAAGATGAAGAAGAGGAGACTTCAGATGAAGAGGAGCCTTTCATTTCAGAGACTCTCACCAGGAAGAGGACCCTGCAGGAGGTTGAAGATGAAGAGGGATACGAAGAGACAGAATCAAACCCCAAACCACCCAAGGCCTCCAAGACTGAAGAGACAGCCTGTCTGGACGATACTGAGATTTCAGTAGTGTCTTCGAAAGAGCCTTCAACAGAGTTTACAGTTCCAGAAGAAGCATTTGCCGTGGACAGTGACAACGAACTCAACACAATGGAAGAAGCCCTGGCAACCGAGAATGTCAAACAGCTGTTTTCCGAGAGGAAGGAGGAGATTGAAAACAAAGACATCCCCAAGGATATCAACACCTACCAGCCAGGTTGGAACGACTGGGGCGGGCCGGGAATCACCGTCTCCAAGCGGAAGCTGAAGAAGTTCACTCTCAAAGCTCGGAAAAGGCCCCCTAGCAAGAGGGCGGCAATCGGCCACGTCATCTACCACAAGGTGGAGAACCCCGATGCAGACAAGCACCGAGTGAAGAGCATCCCATTCCCCTTCAGCAGCAGGGAGCAGTACGAGCGGTCGCTCCAGCATCCTGTTGGACGGGCCTTCAACACGGAACTGGCACACCGAGAGCTGTGCAAGCCACACGTGGTAACCAAGCTGGGCAGTGTCATCAAACCCATGAGCAAGGATGAAGTCTTCTCCAAGCAGCGGACTCAGCAGAAGCAGCAGGAACAGTGGCAGCCAGGGAAGCCGAAGAGGAGACAGCAGCAGAAGCAGAAGCAGCAGGAGCAGCAGCAGAAGAGGCAGCAGGAGCACAATCTGCAGAAGAGGCAGCGGGAGAGAGCTAGAAGTCAGCAGGACAAGAAGGCTTCAAAGAAGGGGAAGAAGAACAAAAAGACAATGAAGAAGAAAGCAGAGGAAGCGAAGGAATAGTTTGAAGGAATTCTAAATAGAGCATGCATTGCTTTTGACTCTTGTATCATTCTGGCAAGTGAACTGCACTTGTTGAACTTGTACCAGTTTACGGTGTAAGCACTTGTTAAGAATGATCAAGCTGCAGTGGAATTGGCTGGGTTAGAGATGAAAATAGTTTCGGTGGTGAAGAGCTTTGGGTAAATGGAGTGAAAGGGATTGCTTGATGAAACCTGTTTTGAATGCTTCTTCCGGACTTGACGTAGGTGAAAGAGATCTTCAAGTAATCAACATTCATGACTTTATGCTACAAGGAGAAAGAAAAAGGATTCCAGTTCTTATAAAAGGAGAAGGGGTGTTTCAAACAGTCAAGTGCTTGAGTGTTGGTGGTAAAACCTGTGAACACATTCTGTGACAGTGCAGGAGAGATCTGCATCTATCAGCATCTGTGTTTAGATTCCCTCACCCCTATCCGCACCCCCAGTAGGCCTGTGACAGTCGTGTTGGACCGTGGATCATCACCCGGAAGCTGTCACCTGACTCTGCTGCCACTGCTGTCCAATCCCAGACTGGCAGTCCCTGTCTCAGCAGTGGCACTCGAAGGTGCTGGCGTCTTCCTGGCACAACAGGTCCTTCCGTCGAGTGCCTCTCTCCTCCTCCAGCCTCCAGAGTCTCATCCCTCCCTCCCTCAGCCTGCCCCGGAGTTCACCAGCCTCCAGCCTCCAGAGTCTCATCCCTCCCTCCCTCAGCCTGCCCCGGAGTTCACCAGCCTCCAGCCTCCAGTCTCATCCCTCCCTCCCTCAGCCTGCCCCGGAGTTCACCTCGCCGAGTGGTGCTGTCTCTGGAGGTGTTCCTCCAGCTCAAGATACAATGCCAAGTGTCTTTAGGTCTCCTATGCAGACAACCAGCTGATCTCTTGCCTGATTGTAATTCGACACACAGGAGGTCTGTGAAGATGCTACCATTGTTCATCACATGGACATGCCTCAGCCAGCAAAGTGTACTCTCACCTTCATTGTAAAGATGATGGAAGGTGGAGGAAACTATTTCTAGGACGTTTGTTTTTTGCCATGTCATAGATGTCGAACCAACACCCCCACAGTCACACAGAGGAGAGGGTGCATCATAGATGTTCACCTGATGTATTCATATTCATACTTTCCCCTCTACACACACACACCACACACGCACACACAGACACACACACACCACCCAGGCACACACACACCACACACACACACACACACACACACAAACACACCACACACAAACACACCACACACAAACACACCACACACACACAAACACACACACACCCACACACACACAAACACACCACACACAAACACACCATACACACACAGACGTTGTATATTCACTAATATCCCTTCTCAGATATAACCCTATGGTCATGAAGCTTTCAGCTCAGTGGCAGAATTAAACAATATTTCTCAGGCGTTGTATGAACAGGAACATCGACATCATGGAGAATTTGGAACCAAGGCTTTTCTTGCACTGATGGCTGGAGATGAAGTGTGGACAGTGTATGGGGAAATTCCTCATTGACCTGCATGCATTCCCTGTGTGTGTCACTTGTAATACTGCAGAGTCCAGTACTGAGCTCAGTGGCTAAAAGTATATGAATACGATACCTTAATTGTTAGGCCTCCGGCCCTTCACAAGGAATATACACCAATATAAGCACAGTACATTACATAACATTACATCACATCACAGTACATCACATCACATTGCATTACATCACAGCACATCACAGTACATTACATCACATCGCATTACATTGCATCACATCACAGTATATCGCATCGCATTACATCACAGTACAGTACAGTACATCACAGCACATTACATCACAGCATCACAGTACATCACAGCACATTACATCACATCACATTACACTACAGCACAGTGCAGCGCATTACATCACAGCACATTACAGCACAGCACATCGCATTACAGCACAGCACATCACATCACATGACATCACATTACACTACATTACAGTCTCAGTGACTCTCTTTGCCTTTGGAATGTCTTGTACAGATACTTGCAAACACCTCTTATGACAGTTTTGTCCTCAGATGATAACAACTCAAAAACAAACAGCTGGTCATGATTTTATAAACTCCAGATGTATCTTCCCTGAAAGGGAGCAAAGTGTCTAAAAGTGTCATCAGAAGGCCCAAAATGTTTTATTAGTAGATGCTTTTGAATGCTGGAATAGTTGAGAAAATTGCTTGTGTAAATCAGGCAGGTGTTAAAGATGTCTGTGTAATTTTGATTGAAAGGCAAAATAAAAATTTGATGAAGAAGAGTTGAAATGCTTGGTTGTGCATTATTTCTTTGATATTGCTTTGTTATGTACTGTAGTATATACTAGTAAGTTTGGGGGCTTTGCTATGTACTGTAGTATATACTAGTAAGTTTTGGGGCTTTGCTATGTACTGTAGTATATACTAGTAAGTTTTGGGGCTTTGCTATGTACTGTAGTATATACTAGTAAGTTTTGGGGCATAGTGCTGGGCTGCAGGACAGTCAGCTTGGCAACTCGGTTCAGAAATCATTTGGAGCTCTTTTGCAGAGACATTCTTGCCCAACAACCTGAAACTTTTCAGAATGTGAAACCAGTGTGTCTTTTGGCTACTTTGATCACTGAGCATGCTCTGTGACACAACGTTCAGCATGTGGGTTTCCTCTTAGTCTGTGCTCCCGTTCTCTCTAAAATGGGAAAATAATGTTTTCCTTGTTGGGACAAGACAGATGGGAAGGGAAGCTCCAGTAAATACTATTACTTATGTTTTGCTTTGGCATGCCATATCCCTGGGATGGGAGAAATCTGGGTTTATTTATGTTACAGGGAATAAGAAAATTTAGGGAATAAGCTTAATCCCTGAAATTTTAAGGGAATAGGCTTATTCCCTGTTTCAACTGGGGAGTAAGCTTATTCCCTAAAAAAATCAGGGATTTAGCTTATTCCCTGAAATGGAAGGTCATTTTTTTGCCTTATTCCCTGATTAGTTTAAAGCACACAAACAGAAACACTAATACAAGATTTGTTGCTTTAAACATTGGTTTATTCATAAATACACAAGGATCAAAATACAAGATGAAAATATTGCTGCTCACAAACAATGAAAGCCCTTATAAGAAGTGGGCAACAAGTCAAAACAATTACATATTCTGCGGACTGGTTAATGTGAAAACGAAAGTATAGGACATTCTCATTTCTGAAACGGAAATTAAGCCCGAGTTTCGTTCCTTTACTTCTGGCAGTTCTGGTAGACTGGTAACAATAGAAGCTGATTTGGTGATCTCTAGATCGTGACAAAAGAATGACATTAAAGCATGCAAAAAGATTAATTAGATTAAAAGCTAATTGAAAACAGTCATATTAGACTGTTTTAACGTATACTTTCTGCACAAAACCCACAGAAGATAAGTAAACAAACCTCACCGTACGTACCTAGCTGGCTAGCAGATGAACGCGATCGAACCGTAGTCACTACGCCAGCAGACGACCGAGCTAGTGTGATATAATGTTTCATGTAAAGCTCGAATGAGTAGCAGCAGATAACTGTTTAGTTCTGACTTGAATGGACTATTTCGTTTCCCTGGTCAGGCGAGGACAGAAAATTCACGATCATCGAGTCCATGAGTGCATGATCAACTGCCCGCATTCGGCGTAATGTAACGTGTAAGATTATGACAAGAAAATGGCATTAACACACAAAAAAAGTTTCATGACAACTAAATTTACCAATTATATTAATAACTGATCATATTTACACCTACAGCTAGTGCTAAAACCTTACATACAAAGCAAACAAAGCATACTGCGGGGAGTGTCCCGGTCATGCATCAAAACTCGGTGCTCGAGTGTCGGAGCAGATAAACAAATAAGAGAAAAGCGAAACGATCACTTGTGCACTGTTGTCACTTTGAAGAATTTGTGGGGCTCCGATTAGAAGGAAAACGTATAACAGTTGGTATGCCACCTCTGCTGGTCGTTTTGTTGTAAGGGCTCTAAGCATGCAAAACTTGATAAGATGTTCCTGGTAGACCATAATCCATGAGTATCCTCCCTGTTGAAGTGACTGATAGTCAATTAAATCCACTTGAGATCTTGATCCAAAGGACTTTGACGGGAGAGGCTTCACAACAATGCCTTTAATAGTAGGTCTTCTTTTTTTCCCCTGTCACTGAACGCACAAAGACTTGAACAAAGTGACACTGGCCTCTGTTATGTTTGCATACTTTTTTGCAGCCTCTTTCAACATTTTATCACGGCCACCATGGCCAGTGACAACATGGATGCGCTTTAAAACATAGTACATTTCCTCAACAAATATGAAGTGTGTTGGTTGCTCAGTTTCGTCCTTTCGCTTTAGAACGAGTTTGGATACTTGTCCACAGGTGCCTTTGATGTTGGGTTTTAGTAGCTGATGTTGCTGCTGCTTCCTTCACTTCATCTAAAATTCTGTGGTACTCATCTCTGGTCATAAGTAATCTATTTGCTTTCTCCTTATTTTTTAGCACTTCCTCAAGAAATACTTGTTCTTTCGCGTCCATGTTGCTTGATATGAATCACAGACTAGACTGATCTTTTCAATTGAACTGAATCTGCCCGAGGAAAAATCTAAACACAAACACCGACAACAGTTCACGAAATCATTCTGTATTTATCAAGAGAGTGAGTAAAAGTCAAGAAAGAACTCATTTCCAAGCAAAAGAAGTTTTAAATAGTGATCAAAGCTCACTGACATCGAATTATTTATGGTAAAATGTACACGTCTTTCTGTTTGTGTGTTTCAAACTAATCAGGGAATAAGGCAAAAAAATGACCTCCTATTTCAGGGAATAAGCTAAATCCCTGATTTTTTTAGGGAATAAGCTTACTCCCCAGTTGAAACAGGGAATAAGCCTATTCCCTTAAAATTTCAGGGATTAAGCTTATTCCCTAAATGTTCTTATTCCCTGTAACATTTATACTTCTTCTTCTTGTCGATCGCTAGATGATTGCGCCAGTCGCCCGCACAAATGCTGCTGTTCTCCGCAGCTCCTCCAGGTTGCCATAGAGTTTGCTCCTCACTGGTGTTGGGTCTGGCCATGTGGCTCTTCTGAGGGCATCATTGTGGGGGCAGTCTTGGAGAAGGTGTTCACCGGTCATCGAGGCAGTGTCGCAAGAACATCTGTCTGTCTGACCGACTTTGAACATGTGGAACATATGTGCCGGCAATTTGTTGTGTCCTGTTCGGAGTCTGAACAGAATTACTTGGTCAGCTCTGTTCAGAAAGTGGTAGCTGTCATTTTGGTTGTACTTTGGATGTTGCTGGCGCCACTTTTTCTGAGACAGAGCCTTGATGATGATCTTCTCTTCTGCATAAGAGACCTGTCTGTCTTCCTGGTCCAGCTGACGACCTTCCCTGGCCAGTCTGTCAGCCGTCTCATTTCCATGCACTCCACAGTGTGCAGGAATCCATTGGAGTGTCAGTGTCACCTGTGCGGCCAGCTCAGACAGAGTGGCTGCAAGTTCACTCAGTTCCTTCTTGCGAGGGTCCTGGAGTGCGCTCAGCACAGACAAAGCATCAGTGAAGATGACCACGTGCTGGTGCATCGCATCTCGGTGATCCAGTAAGTGGGCCTCTGCCATTCTCAGGGCTTCTGCCTCTGCTCTGAAGTTGGTGGAGTATCTGCGCGTTGCTATGGGGATGTGGGTCTCGTACCTGGTGTACCTGATATACATGCCTCCTCCTCCATCCCTCGTTGCTTCTGCGGCAGACCCATCCGTATAGGCGTGTGTCCATTGTTCTTCAGGGTAGGTAGATTGGATGCGCTCTAAGGTCAATGAATTCCTCTCGTGGTCTGACTGTGTGCCTTTCTTCCCAATGCCTGGAATGTCATCTCTGATGGTTGGGAATTTCAGTCTTTCCCATGAGGGGACAGATGTTGTTGTTGGTATTGGTGTTGGCATGTGGTCCAACAGCTCTGGGTCTCTCCTCTCAAGTTCCTGCTCTGGTTGATAAAGCTGGACCTTTTGAGCCTCTCTTTTGTTGGCATGCTCATTCTTTCATGCATGGGATGATTTTTTTAACTTTGCTGCTTGTGTCAGCACCTTGATGTTCTTTCTGTCATCAAGGGGTTGCAGACCTGTGGCAGTCTCTAGAGCAGTAATGGGGGTACTGCACATGGCTCCTGTCATCATTCTCATGGCCTGGTTGTGCAGTCTGGCCAGCCTGTTGACTTGGCAGCAGTTGCTGTAGCTGCCATACCGTACTCCAGAAGGGGACAGACCCTGCCCACATACAGCTTCTTCAGTACGGTCTGGTCTGCACCCCAGTCCATGCCTGACAGTTTCTTCATTAGGACCATCCTGATTTTCCCTCTGACCTCATTCTTGTGCAGCTGGTTTCTCCATGTCAGTCTGCGGTCTAGGGTGACCCCAAGGTATGTGGGGGAGTCGTCAGCCTCAAGCTCATGGGAGTTGACCTTCAGCTTCACCTTTTGGTTTTGTGTGGAGAGGGTGAAGATGGTGTATGTGGTCTTTCTCTCATTGATCTTCACAAGCCATGACTTGGTCCATGCCTCTATCTGCTGAAGAGCTAGCTGGAGTCTGTAGTTTGCCGTCGAGATGTATTCCTCACTGCACCACAGTGCAAGGTCATCGGCATAGATGGCACCTCGAACGTTTTTGGGCATACTGTGGATGATGTCCTTGATGAACACTAGGAATAGTGTCGGGGAGAGCACTCCTCCTTGTGGAACTCCTTCTTTGAGGACTTTCTTCTTGTTGGAGTGTTGTTTGATCTGGGCCCTGGCTTTTCTATTGTGTAGGTTTTGGGCGATCCACTTGTACATACGTCCAGCGACTCCACACTGACGTAGTTTGAGCTTGAGGCCATCTTTCCATACCTTATCAAAGGCTTTTTCCATATCTATCCATACAGCCAGGGTGTGCTTCTTGTCCTGAAAGGCATCTTCAACTGCTTGGGCAATATATGTGATCTGGTCTTCTGTGGACCGGTTTTGTCTGAAGGCAGCTTGCTCTGGGCTGATGTGCTGTTTGTCTTCCAAGTGCCATGTAAGCCTGGTGTTGATGAGGCGTTCCATCAGCTTCCCTGTGCAACTGGTGAGGCTGATAGGACGGTAACTTTCAGCCTTTGCCTGGTCTTTGCCCTTTTTGTGCACTGGTATCATGATGGTTTCCTTCCTCACCTGTGGCACAGTCCCTGTTCTCCAGCTCTCATTGTAGAGCTGCAGTAGTTTCTTCTTTGATTTTGGGCCAAGATGAAGCAACATTTCATTTGTGATCTTGTCAGGGCCTGGTGCTTTTCTTTGCTTCAGGGCAGACAGTCCATCCTCAAGCTCCTGGAGATTGAACGGCGTGTTCATGGAGGGTTCCACTTGGGCCTCTTTGTTTATCGGTTGGGCTGCCCTCACCTCTGCTCTCCTCTCCAGGGGTACATGGAGGTGGCTTGTCTCAGCATACTGGTTGATGAAATGGTTGGCTGCTTTCTTTCCAGTCAGCAGTTCCTGGTCATGGGTGAGTGTTATTGGCGAGCTTTTACTGTTCTCGTCATTCATAGCTTGGGTCAGCTTTCATAGTTTGTTGCCATCTTTGTCCAAGTTCAGCTGCTCTCTTTTTTCATGCCAGCTTCTGCGAGCTTCCCGGTTGAAAACCTGTTTGTGTTTTGCAGCTGTTGCCTTCAGTTTAATGTTGTTCAGAGTTGTTGGATCTTCTTGAACTTTCATTCTTGCCTCTTCCACACTGTCTTCAAGCTGCTGGAGCTCCTTGGTCCAGTAAGGCCTATAATTCTTCCTGGCTTCCCGTGGGATGGATTAAATGGCAGCTTTCAGTATAGCCTGGTTCAGCGCTTTGATCTTTTTGTTGATGTTCTGCCTTTTGTGTCGAATTTCCCCTGTGTACATGTCCACCTTCTCAGCGAAACGCTCCCAGTTGGCCTTCTTGTAATTCCATCTTGGAAATGTTTTGGCTTCTTGTGGTTTGAAGTTCAGGTCCAAGCTGAGTTTCACGAGTCTATGGTCACTCCCCCCAAGCTGGTTGAGGACTGTCCTGGTTGCCTTCCTGGCAATATCATTGGTGGCAAAAGCCAGGTCAGGTGTTGTGTTTGTCAGCCATCGTCTCGAGAAGAATGTTGATTGGTCTTCAGGGGCATTCGGGAGCAGGAGATTGTTGTCGACTTGCCAATCTTCCACCTCTTCTCCTCTTCTCTCTGCCTTGTCATATCCCCATGCTTCCGAATGACTGTTGAAATCACCAGTGATAAGGCACTGGCTTTCTGGGAGTTCCATTGTGTCAAGTGAAAGCTCCCGGTCAGGTGGACAGTAGACGTTGAAAATCGTCATCTTTTCATTTTTCATCATGATGTTGACACCATGGATCTCTGCCTGGTTGTTGGTGTTGACACTGAACTCTTGGGCTGGAATGGAGTTCTTGACTAGAATAGCCACCCCTCCTTTTGATCTTCCTTCTCTGTCCTGTCTGAAAACCTGGTAACCCCTCATACTGAAACGCTGTGTCGCTTTCAGATGGGTCTCCTGTATGCAGGCGACATCAATTTCTTCCTGGCGGAGTCTTTCTGCAAGAGCAATCTTTTTATTTGAGGCTCCTTCTGCAATTCACTGCATGATGTTGACGTTTCTCTCTATTGACGTCTTCTCTCGACCAGTAGCTGAGGGTGGGCCCATTCGAGGCTGTAGGCCCGGCACTCTTCCTCCCCGGTGGAACCCCAGAGGACGAGCACCTCATCGTAAAGTCGACCGCGTGCAATTCATCATGATGCGTATTGCGTGATGCAGAGGTTTGGCGGCGCCACAGGGGTCCTGCATCTCCGTCTTCATCCATAGAACGTGTATCGGAGGTCCCTCCCCTAGACTGGCTGCCTGCCATGGCTAATGAGCCCAGTCTGCCCATGGTTTTTCTGTCTGAGTGATCCTTCTCATACCCCTTATACTCGAGGAGAGTTGGCTGATATTTGTCTGACCTCTACCCTTTGACCCGTCCAGTATGCAAAACGCTACCAAAAGAGGTGGAAGTTTTGTCACTCCCCCTGGCCTGGCTCTCCGGGTCATGGAGGTACTCAAGCCACCACACCTCGTCAAGGAATCAGCCGTATGGTGGGGTTTCTTTATATATTTAGAAGATTTTTTTTTTTTTTTACATGCACTTGTGGATAATGCCAAAAGAAAATATAGTCATGGTACAGGTAACATGGCAACAACAGCAAGTTTGGTAGGTAGGCCTAAACTTTTTTCAAAATAATTTGTTTTAACTAGAGAAGGCCAGATTGAACACAAATCCTAATTTCTCTCACAGAAATATATTTTTTTAAACTTGAATAGTGAATTCCCAAGGTGCTCACAAGGCAGGGAAGATGGGTCAAAAGACAAATCGCTGATTACTGTTTGATTTCCTTTCTCGCTCATTTTTTATTTTCTTTTTTTCTCCACGATAGAAAGCAAAATATAGGCAGGGTTTTCAGAAACAAATAGGATCGTTTGGCTTACCATAATGATAACCACAATCTTTTTTTCTTTCTGTCTTTTTTTTGTTTTATATTATCGAAAAAAATTTGCGTAAGCAGAAAAAAGTAGGATTACCTTTTTTCTTGCTTCTCTTTCTTTTCTTTTCTTTTTTTGGGGGGGAGGATTGTACTGTGGGGGGGAGGATTTTTTGGGGGGGGGGGGGGGGGGGGAGGGGGATTGTGCAGGGGGATGGAGGGAGGGTACATGTACTGTTATATTGCAAGATGCAGAGGTTTGTTTATTTGGGTGTGTTTTTTTTATAGCAATGCTGGGCATTACAAAGAAACTGTTGAGTGTACCGTGGAAATGTATGAAAAATTGCTACCAGCATGGACTGCACTGAAGAGAGAAAATGCATAACAGCTTGGACAGTATGCTGCTGTTTTTGTGGTCAGTCATGTTTCGTTTCATAATATGCTCCACAAAGATTCTGATTTCACTGACGTAAGATGATGTGTACGTATGTGTTTGCATGCATGTGTGCGTGCGTGCGTGCATTTGTGTGTTGTAACTGTAAGTAAACTGATGAAATGCTGAACTCGGTCCCATCAGAGGTTCTTCAAGGGCAATGCACAATCCAGAGAAACAATTGTTTTTGGGATGTGTACAGAGACTCACATTTTCTCAGTACCGGAGAAATAGTTTTTCTGAGCACAGCTGCTACTCAGCAGAATAAATTACGGCTGTATGCCCCACAGCCTTTGTCTCATGTTCTGATATGATGGGAGGCAATTTGTCAATATGTGCTGTGGGACCCTGAAGAGTTATACACTACTTAAGCTGTACCCAGCAACCATCATTTTCTGCTGAGTTTTTAGGGTCCAATTTTCTCACCCAACCGGTTGTACTTTTAAAGTGCAGCCTACCTGTAATGTGTTTGCATACATTATGCTAATTATCTTTCCAATATGGTTGCCAATACAACACCTTTTTGCCAGTCAATGAAACGTATTACCAGAAAAGGAACTAATGACAGAAACTTGTAATTTTGCACAGAAGTACAGTACATAGGGTAGTATGTCCTGACCCAAAATAAAGATAACTACTCTGAGCATTTTATCTTAAAGAAAGTTTCACATCTGAAGTTATATGAATTGAGTTGCTAATTACATATTCAAGATCCTGTAACTTTGATACACAGGAAAATACAGTTTTGATAATGGGTCATCCCACGAAGCAGGCTAAATGAACCACATGTGCCAAGTTTCAAGGAAGTCAAACTTCAGAGCACAGGGATATGATGTCTAATATCTGACACATAGTGGTGAAACCTGGAAACTGATAAAATTGCATTTGAAGTTCTCGTACCTCATTATGATGGCTTACAAAAGGTGTCTTCCTACCAATTTTTAACCATAAAATGCATGTTTCCTCCAGAAACAAAGTATACAGTCATGTTTTACATTGACTTCACTACAAATTGATTAACAAATATATTTTCGGCCATATTTCACAGAAATGACTTTTCACTGGGTTCTTCTATCTTAATGAGACTGAGACTCTTTCTCATGTGTAAGGCCTGGTACAACGGAGACACTTGTAATATCGATTGAAGAGGTTGAAAAAAGTACTTATTAATTTCGTTGAAGTTCGACAGGTTCTTATAACATTTTACAATTTGTTTAGTGAGAGAGAGAAAAAAGTCGTATGCTGATTGTTGAAAGTCTTCGCTTAGTTTTTTCAGAGAGCTGTCTTTCTATTTCTCATGAAATTTTTCAAATGAGAGTTATTAATATTTCATTTCAGTAAAGTTTTCACTGATCTGGGTCAAGACGAAAGGTACTGCATTGGGAGTGACTCTGACTAAAACTTGCAATTTCGCGGGACCTGCAGCCACAGCACGCCAAGCTGTTCCGATCCTTGAGTTTCATCCCGAAGCAAGAAGCGAATTTATCAGGACTAGGATAAGGCCAGCAACGATAGTCAAAAGGCTAATCCAACTGAGGCGCGTTTCTCAGGACTGGAATACGCTGGCAAAGTTAGTCACAGGCAAATCCAACTGAGGCGCGTTTTAATACCTTTCGAAACGAAACGTGCCTCATTTAGTTTGCCTTGCACCAACTTTGCCAGCGTATCCTGGTCCTGAGAAACGCGCCTCAGTTGGATTGCCTTTGACTAACTTTGCAAGTGTATCCTGGTCCTGAGAAACGCGCCTCAGTTGGATTGCCTTTGACTAACTTTGCAAGTGTATCCTGGTCCTGAGAAACGCGCCTCAGTTGGATTGCCTTTGACTAACTTTGCTAGCGTTTCCTGGTCCTGAGAAACGCGCCTCAGTTGGATTGCCTTTGACTAACTTTGCTAGCGTTTCCTGGTCCTGAGAAACGCGCCTCATTTGGATTGGCTTTGACTAACTTTGCTAGTGTATCCTGGTCCTGAGAACGTACGCGCCTATTACATCTCCCCACGCATAAGAAGAACTGATTACCTGAGAGGACTGAGAAGGGAAAAGTGTGCAAGACACCTGAACCTTGCTAATCGCAAGCCTGGCGGAATGCTCCCCAGAAAAGAGATGTAGTGTCACCATGAACATTCGAGTGGCCTGATGACCTTTAAATTGGTGAAAAATAGTAGCATTAAAGCAACTAAGCACCTTTAACATATTGATTATGTGCGTGGCGCAGTGCCGTGGTTCAATCCCTGGGACTGGAGAAGTCTGGATTGTTTCTTGCACCTTTAACATGCTCACAGAAAACTCCGGCGCGAATGTATTTACCTCCAAAAGGCACACCAGGACATGAGCGAAAGAAAGAAAGGAGCTTTACGGCCTCTTACCATGTCTAGAACTGACGGGTCGTGACGAAGCAAGCCTGTTGCCGGTGACTATATCCCGTGCAAGCCGGGCGCTGATTGGTCTAAAATAGCTGCGCGCTACTCAGCTATATGATACCAAAGACGTATTTTGATGATATATCATACAGTCAATTGTGCGCGGTTTTTCTTTTCACATGTTTGTTTTTGCTGATGGGCTGTCGAGAAATTCGGTGTAACGGGTTTTTGTGACCCAGCGTCACAAAATGAGTGATAAATCGCGCGGACAAAACTGAAGGGGCAGCCTATTTATAGAGGTAT
Source organism: Theodoxus fluviatilis (assembly GCA_034096865.1). NCBI lineage: Eukaryota > Metazoa > Mollusca > Gastropoda > Cycloneritida > Neritidae > Theodoxus > Theodoxus fluviatilis. The sequence goes on from JAWQFJ010007812.1 coordinate 59,129, forward strand.
AGGTCAATGTGGTGCATTTTGAGTTTTAGCCCTTTTTAGAGGTGTTTCCATATAATGCATACCATATCCTGGTCTTAGACTGAAATTTCACCTCTAAAGTAGAGAAAGTTGATGTTTATTAACAATGATAATCGAAACAAAGGATGCACAGATTCTAATTAGAATGAGGCATTTCTGAGATATCATAGATAGCTAAGTAGCCTACAGTTATGAATTATTTATAGCACTTTTCTGTTAAAAGTTCATTGTCTGCTGCTTTGCAGCGGTAGTTTGATGCCTTCAGTTGCAGTATGCCAAGTTTCATGCTTATTAACGTATGGTTGCTATGGTAAATAAAAAGCATTTTGTCCCTATACTTTGACGTCGTTTTTCTCAGAATTCACGTGTTACTACCCTCTTACTACAAATGGCCATAACTTCCCCATTAATAAAGGCAGAAGAATGATTTTGGAATCAATAGAAAGCTCTGTTGCTGGGCTTTAATTTGATATCAAAACCTCAAAATATGGAGAGAGAGAGAGAGAGAGAGAGAGAGAGAGAGAGAGAGAGAGAGAGAGAGAGAGAGAGAGAGAGAGAGAGAGAGAAACGACTTATCACTCATTTTGTGGTGCTGGGTCACATTTTGGATGCAACAGTTCTTCACGCTTACAGTTTGCAAGCTAATCATTTCTTCTGAAGAATACGCCTCAATCTGATGTAAAAATAGACTGGTATCCACAACGCGCAAGGATACAGTGGGCCCTCTTTATAGGCAACCAATCAACAGAAAACCGCGCGAAATGTGTTATGTATCGCGACCAATCAGCGCCCGGCTTCGCACGGGATGTAGAGGCGTGTAGCCTCGGGCGCGTTACTCACGCTAGGATTCTGCA
>JAWQFJ010007812.1:70000-75000 GCA_034096865.1 Theodoxus fluviatilis
TGGAAACCATGAGAAGAAGAAGCCGCGCCTGGATGAGTCGCGGGTGCAGCAAGCCAAGCGTGACTGGATCACCAGGATCGATGCGCCACGTGAGACTTCCATGCTGCCGTCCCAGCTGGCCACGTCATCACTGCAGGAGGCCATGCCCCTGGAGAAAATTGCCGCCATCAAGCTGAAGCGTCTGGCCATCAAGAGAACAAAGATCAAGGTAAGGAGAGAGGGAAGAATTGAGAGATTGATGGGTTGGTCGGTCGGTTGGTTGGTCGGTCGGTCAGTCAGTCTGTCAGTTTGTTGGTCAGTTGACCAGGTGGGCATGGCAGTCATGCTGGGCAGGTGGCCAGCCAGCCAAGCAGGTAGGCTTGCTTTTTTTTCCAAGGAAAATTCATGAATTATAATTATATGTACCTGTCTGTCCTACATTTAGCTCTTGTTAAAGCAAGGGAACAAACCAACCCAACCCCCACCTCCCACCCTCCCTCCACCCAAAATTAACATGATAACATTTGTCACTATGCATTCATGGTCATGAAATATCACATAGAAAATAATCAAAAATGGAATTTAGAATTAGACAATAAATATGAGAGAGAGAGAGAGAGCGAGAGTGAGAGAGAGAGAGAGAGAGAGAGAGAGAGAGAGAGAGAGAGAGAGGAAGGAGAGGAGAGTAAGAGAAGATAATAAGAGTAGAGAGAGGAGCAATAAATATGAGAGAGTGAGAGAGAGAAGAGAGAGAGAGAGTCAGTAGCCCATATTATGACGAGCCAGCCGCGCTCCACATGAGTCGGATGAGTAGGCAGACAGTAGTCGCAGCACGAGAGTCCAGAGCAGTCGTTCTACGAGAGCAGAGAGCGAAGCTGAGGGCAGGGTTGTGTGTGTGTGAGTTGTCAAAATAGTATATGTTACAACTTAAAAAAAGCTATTTTTGAGTTTGATGTTGTGGTGTGTTAGTGCGGTATGTGCCAATGTATACTGTGTAATGTCAATATGTGCATGAGAGAGGGAATCGAATTGTACACTCAGCGTCAACATGTAGCCTTGGCTCGAATTTCGTGCGCCTATATGATGCATAGTTGGGCCTGCTATTGATTTTCTCTGCTGTGGTGTTATATCTTGTAGTCACATAAGGGATGGATAATGGTTCTGAATGGCCTTGACAGACAAATTACTCTGCGATACAATAATCAGTGTCGAAATACTTACTAGGAGTTAGGCCGCCAATACATCCTCGTGACTGTGCAGATTCAACTGACTGACTGCCAAGCCTTCTGTCATTACTGTATGTAGCATTTGTCTTTGATGTCATGCGAACGTTACAAGTACTAGATATTAACATCTGAGCATAAGATCGACACTAATTAGAGTATTATTTTTGTAGACCATGTATTGAATACTTATCTGCCAATCTCTACTCGCATATTAGCGGGCTGCACTTCTGTCACCATTATCCACCTCCGCTTGCGTTGATTGAACGACATCCAAGGGCCTGCGGGATGGGCTAGTGATAACACACATAACAAAGCCATAGGAGACTTAATGTGGCCACACAGTAGATTGACAGGAATTAGTGACACGGGCCTGAGGGTGTGAGTCAGTGGTGACGCAGTACTGCACAGTCAAGCCAGAGCAATCAGGGGTCGTCCAGTCAGATGACCGTTGATGGTGCAGTCGGAAAGACTGTCGGCGGTGACCACCAGAAACTACCAATACGTTCTGTCTGTCAGGGTTAGGCGGTTCTGCCTCTCAGGTGTGTGTCCTGGCTAAAGAAACTCTCGCCCTGACCAAGATTTGGTGTGTGGAGGAATGTGTAAACTCTGATTCATCAATAGTAGGGAATAGATGTAAATAGGTATATGTAAGTATAGAGTGATATGAGTGAGTTGATGGATAAGGTGTGATCTATCTCTAAGACTCGGTGATGATCGTTGTGTTCGAGTAGGTTCGCATCAGTCTGGGGTGGTGTGTCGCTAGGTGATGTTCTGTGATGAGCTCGGAGACATGGATGGTTTGGAGGTGTAGGCAATGTGGGGGGGGAGTCAGCTTTGTTCGTCTTCTGTGTGTAGTGAGCGAGAGTAAAGTGTGAAGTTTAGGGTATTGCTATTTCGTGGGGGTGGTCTGTTATCGTTTGTTGTGTGTTGCGGTAGAACAGGGCAGTTCGTGGCAAAGATCAGCTTTGTGGATCGATCTTGCCGGTGTGTGTGTGTGTGTGTGTGTGGTGTAGCTGGGTGGCTATGGGAATGTAGTGTGTTATAGTGTGTAGTGATGATTTGTATAGTAGTGTAGGTGTTTGTGTCTGCTTGTTGGTGGTGTGTGTGGTACGTCGATGTGACGGTGTGTTATAGCCAGTGACAGTTGGGTGGTGGGTGTTGTGTGGTTTGGGTGTGGGCTGATACTCATTTTATATAGGTGTGAGGGATCGTGTGGTGAATGTATTGGTATATGTGTGCGATGTTTTATGGGTGTGTGTGGTACTATATCGTGTTGGATGTGTGTGTTGTGATGTTGTGTGGTAGGTCTGTGATGTCTGTGGTGTAGTGTGCTTGTAAGTAGGGATTTTGTAGTGCCGTGTATGGATCTATAGTAAAAAAAAATACGTGATGTGCTGCTATAGAGTTTGAATTGTGATGATGTGGTAGTGCTATATGGTCATTATCATGTGTTGTTGTTGGTTGGCGTCTGGATTCTGGGCGTGAATCTGTGTCGCCGTGTGTGAGCTCAATGTCGTGATGAGCGCGATATGTGTCGCGATGAATAATAGTCAATGTGTGTATGTTAGGGGGTGCGTTAGCGATGGATATATATTGTCGCCATGCAACTGGGGCATGCGTTGTGTTGGCAATGTGATGGTGGTTAGGAGTGTCCAGCTGGTCTGTGGGGTGTGCAGTATGTTCTCAGTAACAGATAGCGACCTGCCACGTCAACATGGTCGTATGTATTATGTGCTCTGATGATGTGTAGACACATGTTATTAGCTGGTGATAGTGTATGTATGGTGTATAAATTGCATGTATGGCGGTGCGTTGTATACAAGCGGATCGACGGTTGGGTACTTTGTATAACTGATGATGGTGACGAACTTGGTAACGATAGGGGTCGGCGTGATGTCTCTTAGTTCTGGGGGTGGGGTGCCCTGTCGACTATGCTAGGTCGTCTGGGGCTGATTTTGGCGGTGTGTGTTGTGTCAAATGGTTAGTAGTCATTTATTATTAATATAAAGGGATCAGAGGAGGCGCGAGCGGCTACTATAATGAACAGGTGTGCTGTCGTCGACGGGTCCTTGGACCATATATTGTAATTTGATTGTCCCGGAACAGTCCTGCATGACGGGGGACTCCATGGAGACTAGGGATCGGTTAGCGCGATGTACGGGCAATATAGCATCGATGGACACACATAAGGTCTGGGAAAGGGTTAGTAGTGCCGATATCATGGCAAGCACAGGGAGGGAGCCACTGTGTAAGGTGAACACACAAACCGGAGGACAGAAATCAGTAGGTCGGTAAGCACACTGGTACAGTCTAATTAATATAAAGAGGAGCTTAGGCCAGAAAGCTAGTGCTATGAGAGACAGCAATACCACGGTAGTACAAGTATCAAGCTTAGTGGCACGGCACTTGGGTGGCCCCAGGGCACGACACAAGTGGCTAATACGTGTGCATAACTCTGTCATAATCGGTCAGACCATTGCCCACAGATCCGACTGGTCGAAAATAACCTTGCCACAAAGTGCCGGAGGGAAGAGCGCTTGAGGAGCATGACGGCAGTGGAATGGTGCAATCGTATGTATATAATTGTATCACTATTTAGTATCAAAGCACAATTTGCTTGGCAGATGAGGTTACAGGTTAAGCACCCTCAAAAAAACAAACTAACCAGGGTCAATTCGTCTGGGCAAGTACGAAAAAAAAAAAAAGGGCATACATGCGGAGACGCGATTACATCTGATCCGAGTAGCTGCATCAGGCTGGACAGTGCGATTTGCTTCAAGAGTTTCTTACTGTGAGAAGTACGAGTAGAGAGACACGCGATGCAGCCTCAAGCCCTGCTCGATACAGAGATCACTCAGACTCGACATGACCAGCACACATCACAGCAGGTCTACAGCTACAGACAGACAGTCATCGCAGCACACACAGACTCAGTCTCTCTCATCATCACTACATCCACGACTAGAACAGACACACAGACAGTTACACGCGGACCAGACACAGTGCAGACAGCGACAACACACGATCACAGGACACACAGACAGTACAGTCATCGTCACTCATCACCATCCAACGACAACAGTCATCACAAACCCCGACATGCACTTAGAATCAGACAGAATCTACATCAGACTACCGTACATCTCTCCTGACCCAAAGCAGACAACAGTACAGACTACTTCTCACCCATGATCAGACTATTCATCAACGACCCCTCTCACAGCCAGACAACCACACACACACCACCATCACCACGCCACACACCTAGTCCCTGCATGCCTACTCTCGCAGTCCCTACACGACCTACTAGAGTGACCCAGAGAGACCACAACAGAAACACAGGAGAAAGAGACAGTCAGTCAACACAACCCCCACACATGCACACACACACCCAGACATACAAACAGTCCCAGGACACACAGGCAGACGACCACCGACGTCAGCTAAGAGAGCGCAGACACAACAGTAGAAAGAAAGCATCAGCCTACCAGACAGACCGGCTAGCACATGCACATTCGCACACCCAAACCCACCTATCATCACAGATATCCAGCAAAGAAAGACAAGAACGAGAACCGGCTTCGGCGACAATCTAATTTCGATGGTTAGCTTCAACTTACTTCTGGACATTCGGGGGTTAACAGAAGTCGACTGCCCCATCCCTCAACTCTGCTCTCTCTCGACTGCATCAAACAAATCGCCCAATCCGCATCCAAGCTCCCTACTCCTCTCATCCCGAAATCGGACGGGGGCACTTCAACTCGCAGCAAATCTCGTCCCGCACTCATATCGCAG
>JAWQFJ010007813.1:0-40000 GCA_034096865.1 Theodoxus fluviatilis
GAACTCATAACAGTTAATCAAAACATCAAAGTTTGACAGTAATTAGAATTATGGGTAATCCAAAATGGCCGCCTAACATGCAAAAATATGCAAATTTCTGTATCTTTTTAAATTTCTATAACTTCTTAACTACTTGATATTTCTTGAAAATTCTTTTTGCATTAAAATTGTACACTCTTTATCTTTAAATGTACAGAAGATTATGTTTGTAATGCAAAAAGTAAAAAAAATTTACTTATTGCTTCCACATCAATATTCGAATTGCAGATAAAGTAGGTTCAACATCAAAGAAAAAAAATCATATCTGGCCAAATAATCAGTTTACAGCAAAAAGTGTCTGTATGTTCTTAAATTATTATACATGTAACATACCTGCAAAATTACAAGTCATCATCATCATCCTGTGATGAGTTTTAGTAATTAATTGATTTGAACTCTATGAAAAAAACACATTTTGAGAAAATGGCAAAAACAACTTTTAGTCATGCATAAGTCCTTCTAAAACTATCCATCATGGCTAAAACTTGTTTCATTTATTCATACATTCATCCAGCAGGACTACACATGCTAAAAAAATGAAACTGAACTTACAGTTTCCAGTTTTTAGTGTTTTTGTGCAGTGAGTACAAAAAAATGCAGGGATGGAAAAGTTCATGCTCAAGAGGAAAGGATCAGCCCTACTACTACTACACAGGAAATGCCAAGGTCAATAAAGGCAACTTCAGAGACACATGCTGTGAATGAGTCAACAACAAGTCAGTTTGCCATTCCAGCACCATAGGTTTCCCCTTCTTCTTCCTCCTGAAGCCTCCTCTTCTGATGCCTTGAGTTGAAGGCATGAAGCCACATACTGACATAGTGTAGGCGCTGTTGCTATGCCTGAACAGAGGCTGCCACATTAGCTTTCTTCATTCTTCTGGCATCACAGGCTCCACATTTCAAGCAAAGTTTTCTGGCTAAGCCATTGTCTTCATCGTATAGTATGCTGAAGGTGAGACCAGACTGAAAACAGTTCGGGCAAAGAACATCGTTCATTAGTTCACTCAGCTGATCTAAGTGCACGTTGACCCACTTATGATCGGTTTCAATCGGCTGCTTCGCTTCTGCCTGCATCATCTGTATCTTCCTCCTTGATGCCGATGTGTTTGAAGTTTCTTCCGGAATCGAGGCAGTTGAGATGGAGGGACGAGGAGGCAGCGATCGCGATGGCACTGTCAACGCAGGCGTTGACGAAGTAGAACTAGACTTTCGACCTTGACCGCGAAGTATTTTCGAGGTGCGTGCAGCCAAAAGCTGCTCTCTTCGCCCACTATTTTTCGGTCGCGGCATAATGTTGAGTTTATTCACTCATGGGCATTCTCTGATTGTTTGATTGAAGTCGAATTTATTCGATTTGGTGCAAAACATAAACTAACTGAGAGAATTAGCGTTGAAGCGGCAGCCATGTTTACGATGCATTGTGGGCCAGGGAATCCTCGCTTTGGAGTCTCTGATTGGTTGAAACAAGTGGAATTCCCTCTCTAAGCTCAATGATTGGCTAGTGAGTTTGCAAACAACCCTGTGTACGCTGTTTGAAATCATCAACTAAAAATAGACCACTATAGTTGGCGGAGTGATTTCCCTTGCTGTGCTCGATCGAAAAGACGAGCTTTCCAACGGTACCGGGCGTGAACCTCTTCGTAGAATAGATCGAAAGTTACAATTTTTCCAAAAGTCATAAAATACGATGCATCAATGACGTTTTTAACGTTTTTTACGAGGAGTGATGTTTTTAAAAGCCATTTTATTCAACTAATTATCGAATGACAGGTAAAAAAAACACGTGGGAGCATTTGCAAGTGTTTGAACTACTCAAAACTGATGTTATCTCAAAAACGTCCAGATATGAAATTTTCCCAACTTTTCGACCCGTGTCTTGCCTTAACAGCTTTGTGTGCATGGCCTTGGATGACCTTGACCTTGGGTCAAGGCCACATGTATTTTGGTAGGAAAAATGTGTAAAGCATTTCTTAGTTTAGTGTATGATGTCATTGCTAGGTGTAGTTGATTGACCTTGAAGGTCACCTGAAGGTCAAGGTCATGTAAAGGTCAAGGTCAAGCATGTGAGTCGTATGGGCTTTGCCCTTCTTGTGTTCAGTAGACATGCATGCATGTTGACTTTTTAGTACTGCACATACTTGTGCCTAAGGAAGTGGTTGGTCTTTTGTTTCCTGTTGCACTTTTGGCGTGTTGGATGTTGGGAGAAATCGTGCTCGTTTACTTAGTGCAGGAATGTTCCATTTACCCAACTACACAGTGATTTATGCTGCCCTTCTTCTGTCCCGCTGAGGAGTGTATGCAGTCAGTCACTTCCTTGGCTACCAGCTTATGTGGGTGCTCTTTTCAACTGCCTTGTGTTGTGCAAGGAGAGACTGAGTACCGATTGAGTGACCGTGACACCCTGTGCGTTGTGCTTTGTGCAGGCTCCCGGCCAGTGGCAGTCGTCCACATTCCTGCCTGACCAGGACGGCAAGCAGACTGCCAAGTTTCGCAAGCTGATGGGCATGAAGACGGACGCGGTGGAGGACCCGGCCATCAAGGAGGCACGCACCACGGAGACTGTGCGCAAGCAGGAGGAGCTGTTTAGTCGCCTGGACAAGGAGTACGAGTTTGCACGCATGACCACCCACACCCACCGTGGCGTGGGCCTGGGTTTCCAGTCCCACAACTACTACCACCACCAGTAAGGAGGGAAGCCAGCTGTTCCTGTGCCAACCAGGGTGGCAGCTTGTGGGGCTTGCAGGGGCTGCCATGGTTGCTATGTTGGGTAGTGGCCAGCCGTGGGGTTGCCTCGCCAGTTGATACTGTCAAGAGTGGAACTGAAATGGAAGGCTCTGGGGCAAGTGGTGTGAAGGAACAATATGGGGAGGAGTGTGGATGGTGCTGAAGGCAGAGGACTGCTGCGATGGACAGTAGTGGCTTCATTGGGGATGCCGCAAAACTTCTAAGAAACCTGTGATCTTCAGTATTGAAACATGGCAGTCTTGTTCAGCATCAGGGACTTTCTGTGCACCTGGTTGTGGACATGACTAGGAAAGCTGAAGACTGCCACAGAAAGTGGGAATTTGCTAGGGAAATTCAGGTTTTTCAGACCAGTGATCGTAGTTTAGAAATGAAGCAGTTTCTTTTGACTCCAGACTCTTCTTGCCAAAAAACACACAAGAATAGGTTAAGTTTTTGGCCAGTTTTGAAACACGTCCAGATGTGTCAAAATGGAGATGTGTAGATAGGGTACAGGGCAACACAAAAAGGGCAAAATTTGCACTTTGTAGTTTACCTTTGCACCTTACCATGCATCTCCTGTAATTTCAATTTTGCAACCAAAAACTCCTATCTTGCACTGTTTTTGGAGAGTTGTTGTGGTAGAGGAGTCATCGTGTTTTTAGAGTGGACACTTTTTTTGCTATTGGACATTTAGATGGAATCCTGCCTGACTGCAATGGAGACGATGTACTGGACTTGAGGAACCAGAGATCTCTAGTTTTCAAGTCGGGCAATCCTATACCAAGTGACTCTCAGGATAGGGCAACCTCTAGTTTTGAAGTCATCTGCGATGAAAGACTGCCACGTAAGAATGCATCAAATCGTGATCCTCTGGTGTGAAAGGAGGCAGTCTTTATCAGTTTGACTCCACTTTGATTTGCACGTTGTTAGGAACAGAAGACATTAGAAGTTCACACCTTTGTTTCCAGTAACATAAGGCCAGCCAAGGCTGCAAGCCCACCCTCACTGGTGACTGTTGCATAATAATCAACCAGGGGGAAACGAACATCTAGTGAACCTTCAGTGAAACCTTATGAAGGTTGTTACTTCACAATAAAGTGTTTTGTAAATCTATACTGTCTGCTCTACTTTTTCCTGTCTTCATTCAGGCCACGCCTCCCCACTGCACTGCACGCCTCATTCTTGTTTACCACTCAGATGAAAAAAGTGGGTTGCAGCTGTACACACTGAAAACAAAATTGATGCTGTAGGACATGTCAACACTGGAATGTTTATTCATAGCACCACACACCGGCACACTTACAGTTAATTTTAATGGAAAAAGGCTTGCCAATCAAAATGCAATCCATCCGTCTTGATGCATCTGGCTTCAAAGCAACCTGGCGCATTCTTGCACACTAATTTTCATTCCTCTTCTTAAACATTAATGGCCACCAGTCTCCCACATGATCTGCACAGAGGGCCAGGGATGTAATTTCTCATGACACCAAACCTTGCTGTCCATCGTTACATCCACAGCCTTGCTGTCCCATCGACAGATTGACATTTACCATCCACAGCCTTGCTGTCCATCGCATATACCCTTACATCCCAGCTTGGTTTGTCATCGCCAGATAAATTTACATCCACAGCCTTGCTGTCCATTGACATGTAGACATTACAGGGGAGAAAAAAAGGAAAGGGGAAAAAAAAAAAGAAAAAAGGGAGAAAAATACCACAGCCTTGCTGTCCATCGACAGATACATTAGCCTCCACCGCCCTTGCTGTCCATGCGACAGATGACATTTACGATCCACAGACCATTGTCTGTCCATCGGGACCAGATACATTGCATCCACAGCCTTGCTGTCCGTGACAGATACATTTACATCACAGCCTTGCGTCCGTGACAGATTACATTACATTCCACAGCTCTTGCTGTCCATTGACAGATACATTACATCCCAGCCTTGCTGTCCATCGACAGATACATTTACATCCACAGCCTTGTTGTCCATCGACAGATACATTACATCCACGCCTTGCTGTCCATCGACTGATACATTTCATCCACAGCCTTGCTGTCCATCGACAGATACATTGCATCCACAGCCTTGTTGTCCGTTGACAGATACATTACATCCACACCTTCCTGTCCATCGACAGATACATTACATCCACAGCCTTGCTGTCCATCGACAGATACATTACATCCACAGCCTTGCTGTCCATCGACAGATACATTACATCCACAGCCCCATCGACAGATACATTACATCCACAGCCTTGCTGTCCATTGACAGATACATTACATCCACAGCCTTGTTGTCCATCGACAGATACATTACATCCACAGCCTTGCAGTCCATCGACAGATACATTACATCCACAGCCTTGCTGTCCATCGACAGATACATTACATCCACAGCCTTGCTGTCCAACGACAGATACATTACATCCACAGCCTTGTTGTCCATCGACAGATACATTACATCCACAGCCTTGCAGTCCATCGACAGATACATTACATCCACAGCCTTGCTGTCCGTCGACAGATACATTACATCCACAGCCTTGCTGTCCGTCGACAGATACATTACATCCACAGCCTTGTTGTCCATCGACAGATACATTACATCCACAGCCTTGCTGTCCATCGACAGATACATTACATCCACAGCCTTGCTGTCCTCGACAGATACATTACATCCACAGCTTGCTGTCTGTTGACAGATACATTAACATCCATAGCCTTGCTGCCGTCGACAGATACATTACATCCACAGCCTTGCTTCCGATCGACAGATACATTACATCCACAGCCTTGCTGTCCATCGACAGATACATTACATCCACAGCCTTGCTGTCCATCGACAGATACATTACATCCACAGCCTTGCTGTCCGTTGACAGATACATTACATCCAAAGCCTTGCGTCCGTCGACAGATACATTCATCCACAGCCTCGCTGTCCATCGACAGATACATTACATCCACAGCCTTGCTGTCCGTTCGACAGATACATTACATCCACAGCCTTGCTGTCCGTCGACAGATCCATTACATCCACAGCCTTGCTGTCGTTGACAGATACATTACATCCACAGCTTGCTGTCCGTCGACAGATACATTACATCCACAGCCTTGCTGTCCATCGACGATAATACATCACAGCCTTGCTGTCCTGACAGATACATTACATCCACAGCCTTGCTGTCCATGCAGAACATTACATCCCAGCCTTGCTGTCCTGACAGATACATTACATCCACAGCCTGCTGTCCATCGACAGATACATTACATCCACAGCCTGCTGTCCTCGACAGATACATTACATCCACAGCCTTGCTGTCTCGTTTGACAATACATTAATCACAGCCTTGCTGTCCATCACAGATACATTACATCCACAGCCTTGCTGTCCATCGACAGATACATTACATCCACAGCCTTGCTGTCCGTTGACAGATACATTACATCCACAGCCTTGCTGTCCATCGACAGATACATTACATCCACAGCCTTGCTGTCCATCGACAGATACATTACATCCACAGCCTTGTTGTCCATCGACAGATACATTACATCCACAGCCTTGCTGTCCATCGACAGATACATTACATCCACAGCCTTGCTGTCCATCGACAGATACATTACATCCACAGCCTTGCTGTCCATCGACAGATACATTACATCCACAGCCTTGCTGTCCGTTGACAGATACATTACATCCACAGCCTTGCTGTCCGTCGACAGATACATTACATCCACAGCCTTGCTGTCCGTTGACAGATACATTACATCCACAGCCTTGCTGTCCATCGACAGATACATTACATCCACAGCCTTGCTGTCCGTTGACAGATACATTACATCCACAGCCTTGCTGTCCGTCGACAGATACATTACATCCACAGCCTTGCTGTCCGTTGACAGATACATTACATCCACAGCCTTGCTGTCCATCGACAGATACATTACATCCACAGCCTTGCTGTCCATCGACAGATACATTACATCCACAGCCTTGCTGTCCATCGACAGATACATTACATCCACAGCCTTGCTGTCCATCGACAGATACATTACATCCACAGCCTTGCTGTCCGTTGACAGATACATTACATCCACAGCCTTGCTGTCCATCGACAGATACATTACATCCACAGCCTTGCTGTCCATCGACAGATACATTACATCCACAGCCTTGCTGTCCATCGACAGATACATTACATCCACAGCCTTGCTGTCCATCGACAGATACATTACATCCACAGCCTTGCTGTCCATCGACAGATACATTACATCCACAGCCTTGCTGTCCATCGACAGATACATTACATCCACAGCCTTGCTGTCCATCGACAGATACATTACATCCACAGCCTTGCTGTCCGTTGACAGATACATTACATCCACAGCCTTGCTGTCCATCGACAGATACATTACATCCACAGCCTTGCTGTCCATCGACAGATACATTACATCCACAGCCTTGCTGTCCGTTGACAGATACATTACATCCACAGCCTTGCTGTCCAACGACAGATACATTACATCCACAGCCTTGCTGTCCATCGACAGATACATTACATCCACAGCCTTGCTGTCCGTCGACAGATACATTACATCCACAGCCTTGCTGTCCATCGACAGATACATTACATCCACAGCCTTGCTGTCCATTGACAGATACATTACATCCACAGCCTTGCTGTCCATCGACAGATACATTACATCCACAGCCTTGCTGTCCATCGACAGATACATTACATCCACAGCCTTGCTGTCCGTTGACAGATACATTACATCCACAGCCTTGCTGTCCATTGACAGATACATTACATCCACAGCCTTGCTGTCCGTTGACAGATACATTACATCCACAGCCTTGCTGTCCATCGACAGATACATTACATCCACAGCCTTGCTGTCCATCGACAGATACATTACATCCACAGCCTTGTTGTCCATCGACAGATACATTACATCCACAGCCTTGCTGTCCGTTGACAGATACATTACATCCACAGCCTTGCTGTCCGTCGGCAGATACATTACATCCACAGCCTTGCTGTCCATCGGCAGATACATTACATCCACAGCCTTGCTGTCCATCGGCAGATACATTACATCCACAGCCTTGCTGTCCATCGACAGATACATTACATCCACAGCCTTGCTGTCCGTTGAGAAAACCAGTCTTTCACTGGCATCTAGAATTGCACATGGGTTCTTGAAATCACAGCACTGTTTTGGCTTGGGTGTTGCAACAAGGGCACAAGATGTACACAATTTGACAATACAGAAATGCCTACACAACTGACAGAACAGGAATGCCTGTACACATAAGAGGTAAGTTAATTTGTTGTTCTGGTCATCAAGTCTACTGGGACTCGTTTACATGGAGACTGCAGTCATGCAACCTTGAGTCACACAGGATGGGTGTAGCACTGGCAGGTCAGGTCTACCCAGGAATTTCAGGGTAAGTTTGGGAAGCACAGTCCAGCTATAGGATGAAAGCATTGGCCTGTCCTGCAGGTCTGTCACATGCTTTGGTACGTCGAGGCATCTGCTTTCCTTTGGTCCATCATCCATTACAGGGGGTTCCCACCACACAGGGCTACATTTATCACTCTAAACTGGTCACAGGGCTATTTCTTTCACTCTACACTATTCCTATTTCCTGGGGAGATAACAACCATGGTAGGGCTGAAGACCCCAAACTAAACTTTCACAAATTTCCAGCTCAGCCCTCGCAGGCATTGTTACAGCCACATCCGCCTTCCCTGCCTACAGCAATCTTTCCGGGACACAGCATTTCAGAGCAAAGCACAAGTGAAAAGTACTTGGAAAAAAAACATGCATAATCTGCATTTCACATCATGGGTGATGCTTAACTAGCACAACTTAAAGAGCTGACTGTTCCAATCATTGCTCTTAGCACCCATTAGCAGGAGGAAGTAGAGCTCAGACTGACCGTCACAAAAATTGCTCACTGGAATATTCAGTGACTACCAATTATAGCGCATCTTCTACAGTTCTGCACAACATCAGTCTTAATAAAGTCTGAACTTGCCACAGCCACTGCAGCAAACGTTCATTCTCGTGTCCAGTGCTATGTCCCCTGTTGCATGTAGTCCCCTGTAGCAAGTCATCATCGGTAGCGAGCTGTCCCCTGTAGCGAGTCGCACCCTGTAGTGAGCTGTCGCCTGTAGCGAGTCGCACCCTCTAGCGAGTCGCACCCTGTAGAGAGTCATTCCCTGTAGCAAGTCGCCCTGTAGAGAGTCATCCCCTGTAGCAAGTCGCCCCCTGTAGCAAGTCGTCCCCTGTAGCAAGTCGTCCCCTGTAGCAAGTCATCATCTGTAGCAAGTCGCCCCCTGGAGCGAGTCGCCCCCTGTAGTGAGTCGTCCCCTGTAGTGAGTCATCCCCTGTAGCAAGTCGTCCCCTGTAGCAAGTCATCCCCTGTAGCAAGTCATCATCTGTAGCAAGTCGTCCCCTGTAGTGAGTCGTCCCCTGTAGTGAGTCGTCCCCTGTAGTGAGTCGTCCCCTGTAGTGAGTCGCCCCTGTAGTGAGTCGTCCCCTGTAGTGAGTCGCCCCTGTAGCAAGTCGTCATCTGTAGCAAGTCGTCCCCTGTAGTGAGTCGTCCCCTGTAGTGAGTCGTCCCCTGTAGTGAGTCGTCCCCTGTAGTGAGTCGCCCCTGTAGCAAGTCGTCATCTGTAGCAAGTCGCCCCCTGAGCGAGTCGCACCCTGTAGTGAGCTGTCGCCTGTAGCAAGTCGCCCCCTATAGCAAGTCGTCCCCTGTAGTGAGTCATCCCCTGTAGCAAGTCGTCATCTGTAGCAAGCTGCCCCTTGTAGCAAGTCGCCCTCCGTAGCGAGTCGCCCCTGTAGCGAGTCATCCCCTGTAGCAAGTCATCCCCGTAGCGAGTCATCCCCATAGCGAGTCATCCCGGTAGCGAGTCGCCCCCGTAGCAAGTCGTTCCCGTAGCGAGTCATCCCCGTAGCGAGTCGTTCCCTGTAGCGAGTCGCCCCCTGTAGTGAGTCATCCCCTGTAGCAAGTCATCCCCGTAGCGAGTCGCCCCCGTAGCAAGTCCTTCCCTGTAGCAAGTTGTCACTTGTAGCAAACTGTCACCGGCAGGTCATCATCACCTGCAGAGCGCCGTCAGTTACATGTAGCACAGCCTGGTGCCAGGGCCACAGTGCCTCTGTGACTTTCCAGCCACTGCCAGTCAGGTGACCCACTCCCCTTCCCCTGCAGCTATTGGTGTCGGCCATTATCGATGTATTGGGGGAAATAGTAATGAACTGGAACCAATGTACATACCAGCACTGATGCTGCTGCCCAGCATGCAGATGAGACAATTACATATCAAAGTTAATCTTTTGCAGGACATTTGGATGTCTGTCACATGTTTCTAACTTGCTCAAGGCTGCCACGGATCACCTCACCACTAAATGCAGACATTTTCCCTCACAACCAGTCCCTCCACGTTCCCTGCACTCTTGGCTACAGCAGCTCTGGAATGCGGAGGCTGGGGAGAGTGGAGTCCACGCAGTTGACCCAAAAGTTGGCGCAAGGTGCGTGGTACTGGCGGCCACCGTAGGTCAGCTTAGCCATGTCATCGCCAGCAGTGGCAGGCAGCCGCCAGTCCACGCTGAGCAGGCACACACCACACGCCTGCTGCTGCGCCTCGCGGCCGTCCGACTTGAGCACCGCATGTCCAAACTGCAGCAAGCCTGGCTCTGGCTGCAAGGTAAGGGACAAAACCCAAGTAAGCAGTATGACAAGGGAAAGTACACTGTACTCTTCAGGAAGCAAGTAGGCTGTACTCTCTAGTAAGCAAGTACGCTGTACTCTCTAGTAAGCAAGTAGGCTGTACTCTCTAGTATGCAAGTATGCTGTACTCTATAGCAAGCAAGTATGCTGTGCTCCATAGTAAGCAAGTACACAGTACTCTATAGTAAGCAAGTACACAGTACTCTATAGTAAGCAAGTATGCTGTACTCTTTAGTATGCAAGTACATAGTTCTCTATAGCAAGCAAGTATGCTGCACTCTTTAGTAAGCAAGTATGCTGCAGCAAGTACACAGTACATTTCAGTAAGCAAGTACACAGTATGTTTCAGTAAGCAAGTAAACAGTATGTTTCAGTAAGCAAGTACGCGGTACTCTCAGCCTGCAAATACCTTGCTGACAGAGAAACACATGCATGTACATCCTGATGCTCCCTCTCCTGACCTTGCACTTAACAAAGACACCACTGAATGGATCACAGTGCATCAGACTTGACTTGACTTGACTTGACTTTTACGACGTTTGAGGCCTTTTGTGAGGCCTGTTCGACGTTCCATGTGATAAACTAACTTTGCTGCAATGCGTGGCGGGCTTACTACTAGATCTATTGCATATTTTGGCATTCTGGTGTGTAGAGGGTGGGGAGATCTTTCCAGTGTTCGTCGAGTGCAACTTTGAAGTCATGGACTGAGGCAGCTGTGACAACTGCATCTGGTAGGTTATTCCAGGTTTTGATGATACGTTGTGAGAAGAAGTTCTTCCTGATGTTCAGCCGAAAGCTGTCTTTATGGAGTTTCAGCGAGTTTCCACGCAATTTAGTGTTGCTGGACAGCTTGAACGTTGGTTTCTGCACATCGTAGTAACCATGGAGGTATTTGTACACCTCTATCATATCTCCTCTCTTGCGTCTGTGCTCCAGGGTTGGGAGTTTGAGTGCTCGGAGTCTCTCTGGGTACGTCTTGTTTCTGAGTGATGACAGCAGTTTGGTTGCCCTACGCTGAACGTCCTCGATGTCACTGCATAGCGTTTTCATGTGTGGTTGCCAGACACAGTGGCCGTACTCCAATCTGGGTCTCACCAAGCTTTTGTACAGCAGGACGAAGGTCTGCTCTGTCAGATAGTCGAAAGACCGGCGGATGACTCCAATGACACGGTTTGCCTTCGATGTTGCATGTGCTACTTGGTCCTTGAAGGATAGTGTGCTGTCAATCATCACTCCGAGGTCCTTTTCTGCACCACTCTCCGCAAGCTGCAATCTCTGGGGTTTTCCATCAGCATCTTTACTGTTCATGAAGTATGTCGCTTGTGTCTTTTTGGACCCCATCTTCACAACACTGCATTTCTGCGGGTGGAACTTTAGAAGCCACTCTTCAGACCAGATCTGTAGTTTGTCAAGGTCAGTTTGTAAGTCCTGCGGTCCCCCCTCAACGTCACTCCTGGTGTACAGCTTGGTATCGTATGCGAATCATTTGTTTTCCCTCCATACTGACCAGTAGACAACCAGGGATATATGACCTTTTGACCTCGAAAAAAGAATTTGCAGAATTCTTACCCACATGTGGCTGTCTGCATCGGCCAATCCGATTGCTTGAGACATAAGCAGGAAGGCCGTGTGCAAAGGGAGATAACTCCAAATGCCACGTGACCGCCATGTCTTATAAAAGCAACAGACAGACACGGGTCGGCCTCTTTGACACTTTCGCTGGCGCGTGGATTATCTCGTGCTTGGATTACCTCGAGTCTACTTGTGTGACTTAAAGAGTTTGCTGTTTCCCTTCGCTGAGAGCTTGAGGGAAGTATTGCGGTGCTGCCGCTGTTTTGGCGTCAGTTTGACGCTTGCGTGTGCATTTGAGAATTTAGTTCGCTTGGTAACGTTGAGTGCACGAGCTGGTGTTCTCTGTTGCGTTGAATGGATCACAGTGCATCAGAATCATTTATGTACAATGTAACTCCATGCGATTTTTTTTACTGAACAGTACCACATGACAAATTTTTTCTCCAGTAAAAAATGACACCAAATGCATGACAAGAAACAAGAACAAAACCCAAAAAGAGTCAGATGGAGAATTTTCCAATGACCTCAGAAACCTCTTGCACTTTTTTCTGTCAGACATGCTTGTGTCAAGTTAGACATCCTGCACAAAGCTGAGAGAGGGGAAAGCTTGCTTCCCCTAGTTCCAGGACACAGCTGCAGGACAAGGGGGCAGTCTGACTGACACCATGCCGAGGCTGAGGGGAGAGGCACAGCACAGCATACATACCAGCACCGAGGCCCCCACAAAGAAGGCAGTCAGGTTGTTCCAGGCAATGTCGATGTCCTTCAGCACTTTCTCCAGATTAGAGGAGGATATATCTAGAGGGGGGAAATGTAATGTCACTCTAGTGAACAACGTGCAAAAATAGACATCAAGTATACACCAGAAATCAGAACTGCGATGTTCACACAAACCTGGATACAATATCTTCTTTCTTGATCATGAAATAATTTCATGACAACGGAAAAAGTTATCCCTCCATGATGAATGATGATACAACAGCATGACTATGCCCATCCACAAATCATAAATAGAAAATTACTTTCAACGTAACTTCATTCAATATTTCAAACACTCATGCTGGTTTACCCCAGAATGTCAAGTGACTTTTAACAACTTCTTTTACTAGTTTACACACAGACATGCAGACACACACACGCATGCTTGCTTGCATGCACACACACAGACAAACACACACAGACCCACACACACATGCGTGCACACACACACACACACACATATGTGCACACACACAAACACACAATCACACACACATGCATACACAAGCACGCATGCTTGCTTGCATGCACACACACACACACACACACACACACACACACACGTGCACATACACACAAACACACACAGACACACTAACACACACATGTGCGCACACTGTCCAGTTGACAGGAAAGTGTCCATGCTGTCTAGTGGAAGCAAGGACGTGGATAGGGTACAGGCCTACTCACTGAAAGCGTTCATCGCGGCCATGATTCTACAGGACACTCTGTAGAGCTCTATCACCCCTGCAACAACAACAGGAACAATTACAACAGCAGCAACAACAACAATAACAAAGCCAAAATATCTGTAACAACTCCAAAGGGCAAATTACAAAAATAAGAAATTCAGAAACACATGTAGTTTATATTAAAATGACAAAAATGGACAAAGTCTTTATAAGTATGGCGGTAATCACAAGCTAAATCAAGTGGCCCAGTGATCAGGGGGTAAAGTGTAAAGCGGTTTGTGATGAGTCATTATATAAAACCACACCTTCACCTTCGCGTGTGGTGGGCATGTGTTGGCTGTAACAAGAGTTGCTTTGCGTGCCTGTGATGCACGAGTTACCTTCACCTAGACTTCCCTGTGGTGGGCATGTGTTGGCTGTAACAAGAGTTGCTTTGCGTGCCTGTGATGCACGAGTTACCTTCACCTAGACTTCCCTGTGGTGGGCATGTGTTGGCTGTAACAAGAGTTGCTTTGCGTGCCTGTGATGCACGAGTTACCTTCACCTAGACTTCCCTGTGGTGGGCATGTGTTGGCTGTAACAAGAGTTGCTTTGCGTGCCTGTGATGCACGAGTTAGACGCAGTGCAGGATGAGAGCAAGTCTCTGATCGCGAGAAGGCGTCCTGTCAGTTGAGGAGTACCTGCTTCAAATCAACTGCTTGTGTAACTCATGGCTAGTCTGTTACCCATTGGGGCTGCAATCAACTGTGTGGGTTACAAGTGTCAGGAGTGTTACCAATGACACAGTTTGATCTTTGCTTGCTTTGAAAGACATGACATGTAACTTCCATTAGACGCATCCACCTTGAGTTACCAGGACTGCAAGTGTTACGTGTAGCAGTTGGAACCTTCCATTCTTTCAATGTTGTTCCAATGTGGCATGTGTGTGACTTTCGGGGTTGCGCCCAATATGAGAGAGTTACAAGGGCCAAGTCGTTACCTTTCAGGGTTACACCCAACGTCAGAGAGTTAAAGGGCCAAGTCGTTACCTGTTACATAGTTGGAGCCCTCCATGCTTTGAATAAGTGTAGTGCCAATGTAGCTTACATTTGACTTTCAGGGTTACACCCAATGTGAGAGAGTTACAAGGGCCAAGTCGTTACCTGTTACATAGTTGGAGCCCTCCACGCTTTGAATAAGTGTAGAGCCAATGTAGCTTACATTTGACTTTCAGGGTTACACCCAACATCAGAGAGTTAAAGGGCCAAGGGGTTACCTGTTACATAGCTGGAGCCCTCCATGCTCCTGATGACCTAGGCGCAGACGACAGAGGAGGAGATGGAGTTAAAGGGCCAAGGGGTTACCTGTTACATAGCTGGAGCCCTCCATGCTCCTGATGACCTAGGCGCAGACGACAGAGGAGGAGATGGAGTTAAAGGGCCAAGGGGTTACCTGTTACATAGCTGGAGCCCTCCATGCTCCTGATGACCTAGGCGCAGACGACAGAGGAGGAGATGGAGTTAAAGGGCCAAGGGGTTACCTGTTACATAGCTGGAGCCCTCCATGCTCCTGATGACCTAGGCGCAGACGACAGAGGAGGAGATGGAGTTAAAGGGCCAAGGGGTTACCTGTTACATAGCTGGAGCCCTCCATGCTCCTGATGACCTAGGCGCAGACGACAGAGGAGGAGATGGAGTTAAAGGGCCAAGGGGTTACCTGTTACATAGTTGGAGTCCTCCACGCTTTGAATAAGTGTAGAGCCAATGTAGCGTACATTTGACTTTCAGGGTTACACCCAACATCAGAGAGTTAAAGGGCCAAGGGGTTACCTGTTACATAGCTGGAGCCCTCCATGCTCCTGATGACCTAGGCGCAGACAACAGAGGAGGAGATGGAGTTAAAGGGCCAAGGGGTTACCTGTTACATAGCTGGAGCCCTCCATGCTCCTGATGACCTAGGCGCAGATGACAGAGGAGGAGATGGAGTTAAAGGGCCAAGGGGTTACCTGTTACATAGCTGGAGCCCTCCATGCTCCTGATGACCTGGGCGCAGACGACAGAGGAGGAGATGGAGTTAAAGACGGTGTTGGCATCTTGGATCATCTGGCAGCAATGGTGCAGACAGCGTCCCCACTCACTGGCGTGCCGGTCACAGTCGGTGGGCTGCAAGCACAAAGCGCAGCGACTCACCAAGGGTGAGGCAAAGATGGGGTCGGAACGAATAATTTCAACATTGGGAGGAAAAAACATCTTATTTTGTTGTCAGAGCCAATTTTCCATGGATGAGTGGCACGGATGATTATGTAAATTATTTGAGAATGTGATCCATGCAACAATAACTGGCTATCGTAACTAGAGAATAAAATCTTCCATCGATCTGTCCAATGATGCAAAAGCAGATCATTCAAAAAATTACCCTGGGTGGTATGTCTCCAGTGTGAGTGTATTGATCCTTATTTGCCTTCTCAGTCCACTTAGGATCAGGTTCTACAGGCTTCAAGACAGATATGCAGATGTCTCGGTGGTTGTCTTCTAACCCTCAAGATGCCATCACTGTGTAAAGTGGTGTCACTCACAGCTGGTAAGAAAGAGGCTCCACAGCCAGGGTGACACCCACAGTGCCACAGCAACTCCATGGTGGAGATCCACACACCCACAGTGCCACAGCAACTCCAGGCTGGAGATCCACACACCCACAGTGCCACAGCAACTCCAGGGTGGAGATCCACACCCCCACAGTGCCACAGCAACTCCAGGCTGGAGATCACCACACCCACAGTGCCACAGCAACTCCAAGCTGGAGATCCACACACCCACAGTGCCACAGCAACTCCAGGCTGGAGATCCACACACCCACAGTGCCACAGCAACTCCAGGCTGGAGATCCACACACCCACAGTGCCACAGCAACTCCAGGCTGGAGATCCACACACCCACAGTGCCACAGCAACTCCAGGCTGGAGATCCACACACCCACAGTGCCACAGCAACTCCAGGCTGGAGATCACCACACCCACAGTGCCACAGCAACTCCAAGCTGGAGATCCACACACCCACAGTGCCACAGCAACTCCAGGCTGGAGATCCACACACCCACAGTGCCACAGCAACTCCAGGCTGGAGATCCACACACCCACAGTGCCACAGCAACTCCAGGGTGGAGATCCACACCCCCACAGTGCCACAGCAACTCCAGGCTGGAGATCACCACACCCACAGTGCCACAGCAACTCCAAGCTGGAGATCCACACACCCACAGTGCCACAGCAACTCCAGGCTGGAGATCCACACACCCACAGTGCCACAGCAACTCCAGGCTGGAGATCCACACACCCACAGTGCCACAGCAACTCCAGGCTGGAGATCCACACACCCACAGTGCCACAGCAACTCCAGGCTGGAGATCCACACACCCACAGTGCCACAGCAACTCCAGGCTGGAGATCACCACACCCACAGTGCCACAGCAACTCCAAGCTGGAGATCCACACACCCACAGTGCCACAGCAACTCCAGGCTGGAGATCCACACACCCACAGTGCCACAGCAACTCCAGGCTGGAGATCCACACACCCACAGTGCCACAGCAACTCCAGGCTGGAGATCCACACACCCACAGTGCCACAGCAACTCCAGGCTGGAGATCCACACACCCACAGTGCCACAGAAACTCCAGGCTGGAGATCCACACACCCACAGTGCCACAGAAACTCCAGGCTGGAGATCACCACACCCACAGTGCCACAGCAACTCCAAGCTGGAGATCTACACACCCACAGTGCCACAGCAACTCCAGGCTGGAGATCCACACACCCACAGTGCCACAGAAACTCCAGGCTGGAGTTCCACACACCCACAGTGCCACAGCAACTCCAGGCTGGAGATCACCACACCCACAGTGCCACAGCAACTCCAAGCTGGAGATCCACACACCCACAGTGCCACAGCAACTCCAGGCTGGAGATCCACACACCCACAGTGCCACAGCAACTCCAGGGTGGAGATCCACACAACTGGAGAAAGCTTGCTCACCACATCAGGCCAGTAATGATGTCCACAAGACATTCCTACACCCCAGCTCTGCCAAACCAGTGACTGGTCACCACCGACACTTACGGGAGGCTCATCGTCCAGGTTGTAGCGGTCTCCTAGAGGTCTGAGAGAGCTGGTGCTGACAAAGCCTGGCATCTGTGAAGTGCCTGCAAAGTCACAAACCAGGGTCAAAGAAATGTCCTCACCACTACCCTTGCCATAATTACGATTTCAAGATGGCATCTTTCAATCATGCTGGCCTGGCCACTTCCCAGACTCAGGCAACTTAGACAAGCCATTAAATACATAAATATATATGAGGTCAAGCCATTAGAAAGAAAAGGTCAAGCCATTAGAATAAAAAGGTCAAGCCATTAAACAAAGTTGGTTAAAAAAAACACACACACACAAAATAGCCTCTCATTGCGTAGGGTCACCGTGACTCATTCAAACCTTGTATGAATGCTGCTCCTCTTGAATAGATCACTAGAGTAGGCTAGAGTAAGTGTAAATCGTCACCATCTCCCCAGTTATTCGCCTCTTACAAATGGCTCAGGGAAATATGTGGGTCCAGGCTGGCCCTCAACCCAGGGAGGACTATCTCTCAACGAAAAATTCTTGTATAGAAGCAACAAGAAAAAACAAAGTATGTAGGAGTAGAATCTATGGACTCGTAGCTATGCATCATTTTGCTTGGCAGCTTACCACTGGTTGCAAGGTGCCACTTCCCAATGGTATCAGTGAGTGATAACGCAGACACAGGCACAATTTGACTGGAATACTTGCAAGTTTTCATGACCATAGGTTCAAGCATTATCACCTAAAAATGCACATCAACATTTTTGGACATTTCTCCGTGAATTAAATTCAAATGGTTTGTCTTAGTTTTACCGGAAAGAAGGTCATTCTTCAGGACATCTACACAGTAAACACACTTCATAAGTTAAAAAATAACAAAACAAGCAAACAAACAGGAGCCTCCTGACCCCTTGCTGGTCTACTGGTCCAAAAGGAGGAGACGAGTTCCAAATATGGCTTTCATTCATGCCTTGACCTGCACTGCGTGCGTTCTCTGGAGCCGCAACAACCATCGTCAAGTCACTGCCCCCAAACATGCCTGCACCTACTGTGGTTGAAGGACGCGTCCTCCTTGCTCTCCCCCTGCTCCGTGCCTCCCTCCCCGTCCAGCTTCCAGTCCAGGCTGTTCAGGGACTTGGAGTCTGCGCTGGCACTGCCCTTGGGACAGCTCTCGGTGGCGCCAAACTCCATGCTGGACACGCTCTGCGAGTCTGTGCCTCCGGCGTCGGAGTCCCGCCTTGCTGCTTGACTTGGCAGTTCCAGGCTTGCTACAGACTGTGTGTCCTCACGCAGGGCGCTGACGGTGTCGATGGGTCCCGCACTCTCACGAGCCCCATCACCGGTGTCGCCCACAGAGGAGGCGTTGTCATCTGCTCCGCTGGCTGGGAAATTGTTGTTGGTGTTGTTTCGAGTCTGTGGGGCAGTGGACTTTGTCCTGGCAGTTCCAAGGCCAGAGGGCTTTCCTCCAAACATCATCTGGCTGTAGTGGGAGAGAGGGTGAAGTAATCAGATAAAATGTACATAATAATGTACAATGCAAAACACAAGTTTTAGATGTGGAGTAACTATGATTACACTGTAATGAGGACCTCAAAGTAGGCAGCACTCTCCACTCAGCCCTGAACAAAACATGCATGAATGAATGAATGAATGAATGAATGAGTGAAGTTTTACAGCCTATCAGCCTTTGTAGGCTCTGAACAATACAAGAAACACATAGCACTATCTCACACATTAAAAATAATTCATTTTACCCTGCAAGCAAAACCTCCTCCTAAATTTCCAGCTCTGCATTCAACAGCACACACGGTTCAGCCTTGATAAATAACCACATCTTATACATCGTGAATTACACAACACTACAATTCGTACACTTGCCTCTTATTCCCAGCAGTTTTTAAAGCAAGAATGCAATTTTATTTCAATTTATTTTTCATTTACTTTCAATTTTTAACATTTAATTTTTCGTATGGAATTCATTCACAGCCAAGCCTTTCAAAACTCCAGTTCACCCATTGGCAGGGCTTGTACTGAGGTGGCTGCTGAATGATGGATGGATGAAAGAATGAATGGATGAATGGATGAATGGATGAATAAATGAATAAATGAATGAATGAATGAATGAATGAATGAATGAAGTTTTACAGCCTATCACAGTATCAGCCTCTGCACACTATATAAGGTCACTGACCTCAACAGTCACTGGCAACTGTTAGAGCGAGATAAGTCACCTCCATTTCTCTAGTTACTCCTCATCAACGACTAGCACAGGTAGATGCGGTGGGTACATCCTACACCCAACCCACGGTGAACAATGACCACCACAGACACCCCGTTCCGGGCTGTCCCGCACAGCCACGTTCCACGCCAACACCAGAGCGTGGCTGCCATGTCCACACCTGTAGGTGGGAGCTACGCTGGGCTGGGCGCCAAAGACGTCCAGTTCGTAGCCTCGGTGGAAGTGCAACTCGTCCTCTCCTTCCTCCTCCGCCAGGTCCAGGGGCGGCGGATCATGCAGGGGTCCCGAGTCATCCAGGGAGGTGTGTGGCACGATGGCAGGCTGGCTCTCCACCGCCTGGCTGCCTCCCTTCTTCTGCACAGAGAGCAGAAAGGCTCCATGAAGTCTACAAGGACGGTTTGGCGATGCTCATGTTTGCACCTACATCCCAAAAACATATTTTCTCTACTGTGACTTGCTACCATACTGACTGAAGCTGGGCATGAGAACTTGACTGTGTGTGTGTGTGTGTGTGTGTGTGTGTGTGTGTGTGTTTGTTTGTGTGTGTATGTGTGTGTTTGCGTGTGTGTGTGTGTTTGCATGTGTGTTTGCGTGTGTGTGTGTGTGTGTGTGTGTGTGTGTGTGTGTGTGGGTCTGTGTGTGTGTGTGCAGTTATTCATGAGGTTTATACACAATTCCAAGTCAATGCACACATTGAAAGTTTTTATTTTATTTTATGGTATCATTGTCTAAATCCTAAGACATTTAAATTTCACTTGACTTCGTTTCTTGTTTGGGTTGAGACAGACTCTACAACAAAGGGCCTGCTGTACATGTACAATACAGACACAGACACTACAACAAAGGGCCTGCTGTAATGTACAATACAGACACAGACTCTACAACAAAGGGCCTGCTGTACATGTACAATACAGACACAGACACTACAACAAAGGGCCTGCTGTACATGTACAATACAGACACACAGACTACAAAAAAGGGCCTGCTGTACATGTACAATACAGACACACAGACTACAACAAAGGGCCTGCTGTACATGTACAATACAGACACAGACACTACAACAAAGGGCCTGCTGTACATGTACAATACAGACACACGGACTCTACAACAAAGGGCCTGCTGTACATGTACAATACAGACACACAGACTACAACAAAGGGCCTGCTGTATGTACAATACAGACACAGACTACAACAAAGGGCCTGCTGTACATGTACAATACAGACACACAGACTACAACAAAGGGCCTGCTGTACATGTACAATACAGACACACAGACTACAACAAAGGGCCTGCTGTACATGTACAATACAGACACACAGACTACAACAAAGGGCCTGCTGTAATGTACAATACAGACTCACAGACTACAACAAAGGGCCTGCTGTACATGTACAATACAGACACACAGACTACAACAAAGGGCCTGCTGTACATGTACAATACAGACACAGACACTACAACAAAGGGCCTGCTGTACATGTACAATACAGACACAGAGACTACAACAAAGGGCCTGCTGTACATGTACAATACAGACACAGACCCTACAACAAAGGACCTGCTGTACATGTACAATACAGACACACAGACTACAACAAAGGGCCTGCTGTACATGTACAATACAGACACACAGACTACAACAAAGGGCCTGCTGTACATGTACAATACACACACAGACTCTACAACAAAGGGCCTGCTGTACATGTACAATACAGACACACAGACTACAACAAAGGGCCTGCTGTACATGTACAATACAGACACAGACACTACAACAAAGGGCCTGCTGTACATGTACAATACAGACACACAGACTACAACAAAGGGCCTGCTGTACATGTACAATACACACACAGACTCTACAACAAAGGGCCTGCTGTACATGTACAATACAGACACACAGACTACAACAAAGGGCCTGCTGTACATGTACAATACAGACACACAGACTCTACAACAAAGGGCCTGCTGTACATGTACAATACAGACACAGACTACAACAAAGGGCCTGCTGTACATGTACAATACAGACACAGACTACAACAAAGGGCCTGCTGTACATGTACAATACAGACACAGACTACAACAAAGGGCCTGCTGTACATGTACAATACAGACACACAGACTCTACATACACACAGACTACAACAAAGGGCCTGCTGTACATGTACAATACAGACACACAGACACTACAACAAAGGGCCTGCTGTACATGTACAATACAGACACAGACACTACAACAAAGGGCCTGCTGTAATGTACAATACAGACACAGACACTACAACAAAGGGCCTGCTGTACATGTACAATACAGACACAGACACTACAACAAAGGGCCTGCTGTACATGTACAATACAGACACACAGACACTACAACAAAGGGCCTGCTGTACATGTACAATACAGACACAGACACTACAACAAAGGGCCTGCTGTACATACACAATACAGACACACAGACTACAACAAAGGGCCTGCTGTACATGTACAATACAGACACACGGACTCTACAACAAAGGGTCTGCTGTACATGTACAATACAGACACACAGACACTACAACAAAGGGCCTGCTGTACATGTACAATACAGACACACGGACTCTACAACAAAGGGCCTGCTGTACATGTACAATACAGACACACAGACTACAACAAAGGGCCTGCTGTACATGTACAATACAGACACAGAGACTACAACAAAGGGCCTGCTGTACATGTACAATACAGACACACAGACTACAACAAAGGGCCTGCTGTACATGTACAATACAGACACACAGACTCTACAACAAAGGGCCTGCTGTACATGTACAATACAGACACAGACACTACAACAAAGGGCCTGCTGTACATGTACAATACAGACACACAGACTACAACAAAGGGCCTGCTGTACATGTACAATACAGACACACGGACTCTACAACAAAGGGCCTGCTGTACATGTACAATACAGACACACAGACTACAACAAAGGGCCTGCTGTACATGTACAATACAGACACAGACTCTACAACAAAGGACCTGCTGTACATGTACAATACAGACACACAGACTACAACAAAGGGCCTGCTGTACATCTACAATACAGACACAGAGACTACAACAAAGGGCCTGCTGTACATGTACACTACAGACACACAGACTACAAAAAAGGGCCTGCTGTACATGTACAATACAGACACAGACTACAACAAAGGGCCTGCTGTACATGTACAATACACACACAGACTCTACAACAAAGGGCCTGCTGTACATGTACAATACAGACACACAGACTCTACAACAAAGGGCCTGCTGTACATCCATGACAAGCGCACAACATCCTGGATGGGAGGAAGGCAAGTGAGGCACCTGTTGAGAGGTTTTGATGCTTGTGTGCTAGCTTAGGTAGCACTATGCTACGCTGGCTTTTCACTACATCCCAAACAAACACCTGCACAGCGCACAAGTGCCTGGGATCACATGCTAGCTCACGGCCACGCTGACGCGAACTGCATCACAAAGTGTCTCTGTTGACTTCAATATCCACTTGCGGGGACAAATTATGACAGCAGGTCAGACTATAATTATGCACTCTGTAAGAAAATGTGGCCCTGAGAAGGGCCAAAACATAGGTGCAAGAGTTTGCTTGGTCTTGATGATATTTCACTTCATCTTAGTGATGGTTGTTCATTCTGTCTTGGACAGTGAGCAGTCATTCTGTCTTAAACAGCGATCATGTGTTCTGTCTTGGACAGTGATCAGTCATTCTGTCTTAAACAGCAATCATGTGTTCTGTCTTGGACAGTGAGCAGTCATTCTGTCTTAAACAGCTATCATGTGTTCTGTCTTGGACAGTGAGCAGTCATTCTGTCTTAAACAGCAATCATGTGTTCTGTCTTGGACAGTGAGCAGTCATTCTGTCTTAAACAGCAATCATGTGTTTTGTCTTGGACAAAGATAATTCACTCTGTCTTGGATAGCAATCGCTCAGTCTGTCTTAAACAATGAAAATTTGTTCCTTTTTGATGGTGATGACTTGCTGTCACAATTTGCCTCTCCAAGTGAGTATCTTGGTCCAGCACTACTCTGACTTCAGTATTCATTACTTCATGCATTGGTAACAACCGCTGAAATGACAATGTCCATGTCACATGGCACACTTTATCCAATCAGAAGCTGCGGAGGCCTAGAGACTATAGTCAGTCATCACACACCAAACACCCTCCACTCTGCTGTATCGGGCTTTGAAGTGCTCCACAGTAAACAATAATAACAACAATGGCACTGATGTTCGAAACCAAAACACTCTCACCTAAACCCGACACCACACAGGCACGACCCAATGCAGGAGGAGAAAGAAGCTCCATGCTTACCTGTGGAAGGCGGTAGCTTTGCAAGGTCTCCGTGTCTTCCCGCACCCTGAATAGCCCCATGATCTCCCCAGCCTGCAGGTTGGTCTTCTTCACTGTCACTACAGAGTCAGAGTCCCCGTCTCCAGGTCCCGAATGGAACCCCAGCATGGCGCCGCAGCTTGCCTCCTGAGCCGATTTCCCATCCATCCCTTTGGCTGAGGCCGCTGACATCCATCCCCCTCTTTCTTCCTCCTTCTCTCCATGCCCAGGAGCCGACAGCTCCACAGAGACCGAGTCTGAGGCTGTGCTGAATGGAGTGAAAGTTGCGCCGGAAATTCCTGTGCCCTGTCCAGGCACGGCCATTGAGTCAGAGGTCTCTGCTGGAGCACTGGTGAAGTCTGCCCAGTCCTGGGAATCCTCCATGACGGCTGACGGCTGAGGCTTCGGTTGTGGTGTGACGCTGTACAGATGGAGAATGGAGCTCTTGTCCTTGCCTGCCTGTGCATCTGTCTCCTCTGTATCAGGTGGTGCAGAACTGAAGTCGGCCCAGTCATCATCTTCCTCTTCAGCCTTTGCACTAGGGGCAGCTCCAGCTGGGGTAGTGGTCACGCTGGTTGAGTTCTCCGTGTCCGCTTCCAAAGTCAGGCTCCTCAACGCTCCATACTTGTCCTCCTCCCCCAGTAGACTGTCTTCCGTGGGAATCTTCTTCGGGGCAGGTGCCTCCTGAAAATCTGAGAATTCATCTTTGGTGACATGGTGTGAGGAGCCCAGGGGTGTCTGTGCAAGTGGAGGGGCCCCGCGTTGCAGGTTGGGGGGCCTGAAGGCCGAAAACCCTCCACCACCAACACCAGCACTAGGATGAGGGGAAGCCGACTTGAAGTCGCTGTAGTCATCATCACCAAAGGCAGACAGAGAGGCAGGGTTTGGTGGGGGGCGGGCCAGGGAGGGTGAGGCAGTGGATGCAAGGGGGATGGGGGGTATGGTGAGGGGGTGAGAGGTGATGGGAGGGGCTATGGTGCGGGGGGCAGGGGGGAAGGGACAGCGAAGTGGGCTGCTGTCCTGCTCCTCCTCTTGCTTCTGCTTCTTTCGATTGAACTCCTCCACATAGGACTCGAAGTTGCGGATGTCCTCCGTTTCCGACTGCTCTGAGGTGCTGAACTGGCTGGATTCGTCACGGCCATCCGTGTAGTCGTCGTCATCCAGACTGTTGGGAGTGCTATTCCCTACAAAGGCAGCAGGAGCAGAAAGACGACCTTTACCCCCATGCCAGGGACGCATGCACTGAGTGATGCAATGACCTTGACCTCATACTGACCTGAGATGCAAAGTTTTGGGGGTGAAAAGCTTTCAGTCGGAGGAATTCAGTGGAAAATGATTACCAATAAGCAAAAGTGAAACTATGTATTACAAAAGATATGAAAATTTACATGATTTCTATCAATTAGCTGAGCATGGAAATATTAAGATGTATCAGGAAGCACTGTGGGCATTTAATTCAAGAGAAAAGTAAGTTGGAGGTAAGTAATGGCAACTTCTGAATCTGCAAAGTGAGAAGGGTGGCAATAAGCAGTTTATGCAGTTAGCAACTATGAGCTCAAGTGGATGGTATTACATCATAAAAACAATTCTTTCATATAGCAATAAACAAATTTAATAAAGCCAGAAAATTCATCCTAGTGTCTAGGCATGAAGAAAAAACTGCTTCATTGGACAAATTTATCCACATCTCCAATGGCACGGCATGGTAAAATAAATGCAAGTCTGCAGAAATACTTCTTAGGCAAATAAAATTTCAAAAGGCCTCAAAAACCCAAGAAAAGACCAAAATGCAATCAGCAAACAATCAGGGTGGCACCTCCACAACTCACTCAAGAGGAGGAAGGAAAGGAAAGATGCGACGGCTATGGGACTCAAGCACACATTTCATCATCCCAAGAAAGCACAGCATAAAACTGTCAGCTCCGCAGGAAGGAACGCATCTCTTCAAGGTCTGCAAGTCTTCTGAGAGGCTTCCTCATTTCAGATGCAGTGCGCCATGCCTGGAGGTGGGGGGAATGGGGGGAAGGCGAGGGGAGTAAGGAGAGTGGGGTAAGGGGGAAGAAGAAGGGGGTAAGGGGGAAGAAGAAGGGGGTAAGGGGGAAGGCGGGGGGATAAGGAGGGAGAGGGGATATGGGGGAAGGAAAGGAGGGTAAGGAGGAAGGAGAGGGGGGGTGGGGTTAAGGGGAAAGGAGAGGGGGGTGAGGGGAAAGGCGAGGGGAGTAAGGAGGAAGGAGAGGGGGGTAAGGGGAAAGGAGAGGGGGGTAAGGAGGAAGGAGAGGGGGGTAAGGGGAAAGGAGAGGGGGTTAGGGGAAAGGAGAGGGGGGTAAGGAGGAAGTAGACGGGGGGGGGGGGGGGGGTAAGGGGAAAGGAGAGGGGAGTGAGGGGAAAGGAGAGGGGGGTAAGGAGGAAGGAGAGGGGGGGTAGGGGAAAGGAGAGGGGGGTAAGGAGGAAGGAGAAGGATTGGGGGTAGGGGAAAGGAGAGATGGGTAAGGAGGAAGGAGAAAAGGGGGGGGGGGTTTAAGGGGAAAGGAGAGGGGGGTAAGGAGGAAGGAGAGGGGGGTAAAGTGGAAGGAGACGGGGTCAAGGGGGAAGGAGAGGGAGGTATGGGGGAAGGAGATGGGGGTAAGGGGGAAGGAGAGGGGGATATGGGGGAAGGAGGGGGTAAGGGGGAAGGAGAGGGGGTATGGGGGAAGGAGAAGGGGGGGTATGGGGGAAGGAGACGGGGGGGGGTATGGGGGAAGGAGACGGGGGGGGGGTATGGGGGAAAGGAGAAGGGGGGGTAAGGGGAAAGGAGAGGGGGGTAAGGGGGAAGGAGAGGGGGATATGGGGGAAGAGAGGGGGTAAGGGGGAAGGAGAGGGGGGTAAGGGGGCAAGAGAGGGGGGAAGAGGGAAAGAGAGGGGGGTAAGGGGGAAGGATAGGGGGTATGGGGGAAGGAGAGGGGGGTATGGGGGATGGAGAGGGGTCATGGGGGATGGAGAGGGGTCATGGGGGAAGGAGAGGGGGTTATGGGGGATGGAGAGGGGGGTAAGGGGGAAGGAGAGGGGGGTAAGGGGGAAGGAGAGGGGGTTATGGGGGATGGAGAGGGGTCATGGGGGAAAGGGACAGACATCTTCTGAGATGGAGACGGAGAGGGGGTGGGGATGGGATTCAGTCGTTGGCAAATGAGAGATGCAGGTTACAAATGCAGCCAAGGAAATGAACTCATGTAACCGCACAATCTCTTTGGGGTCTACTCACTGGAGGAGTGGGGCTGGCCTCATAGCAAGTCAGGGGATTCAGTTTCAATCACAACAAACACTTTTTAAAAAGGGGGGTGGGGAGATGGTCACTTTCTAAACTGACACTGAAACAAAATAATCCAATGACTGAACAGAGAAAAAAAAACTAGAGAATCTTTTGTACAAGAATGTAGAAAATTCAATTAAAGTGATGTACTAACATACCAAATAAATGAACACAAATTGAAATGGAGGAACAGTCAGAGACTAATTTATTAGAATGTATTAATTCTTCATTTACTTATTCAAACGTGGAAAAACATTTGTTGCTGTTGGACTAGACAGAGGAGGCAGCAGAGCTGTGTGCTGTGCAAAAAGTAATGAAGAGGACAAGGCAGGGGTGGCTAGATGTACAGGGACAAGGCAGGGGTGGCTAGATGTACAGGGACAAGGCAGGCTTTGTGTTGGGGGCCAGGCAGGGGTGGCTAGATGTACAGGGACAAGGCAGGCTTTGTGTTGGGGGCCAGGCAGGGGTGGCTAGATGTACAGGGACAAGGCAGGGGTGGCTAGATGTACAGGGACAAGGCAGGCTTTGTGTTGGGGGCCAGGCAGGGGTGGCTAGATGTACAGGGACAAGGCAGGGGTGGCTAGATGTACAGGGACAAGGCAGGCTTTGTGTTGGGGGCCAGGCAGGGGTGGCTAGATGTACAGGGACAAGGCAGGGGTGGCTAGATGTACAGGGACAAGGCAGGGGTGGCTAGATGTACAGGGACAAGGCAGGCTTTGTGTTGGGGGCCAGGCAGGGGTGGCTAGATGTGCAGGGACAAGGCAGGCTTTGTGTTGGGGGCCAGGCAGGGGTGGCTAGATGTACAGGGACAAGGCAGGGGTGGCTAGATGTACAGGGACAAGGCAGGGGTGGCTAGATGTACAGGGACAAGGCATGCTTTGTGTTGGGGACCAGGCAGGGGTGGCTAGATGTACAGGGACAAGGCAGGGGTGGCTAGATGCACAGGGACAAGGCAGGCTTTGTGTTGGGGACCAGGCAGGGGTGGCTAGATGTACAGGGACAAGGCAGGGGTGGCTAGATGCACAGGGACAAGGCAGGCTTTGTGTTGGGGGCCAGGCAGGGGTGGCTAGATGTACAGGGACAAGGCAGGCTTTGTGTTGGGGGCCAGGCAGGGGTGGCTAGATGTACAGGGACAAGGCAGGGGTGGCTAGATGTACAGGGGCCAGGCAGGGGTGGCTAGATGTACAGGGACAAGGCAGGCTTTGTGTTGGGGGCCAGGCAGGGGTGGCTAGATGTACAGGGACAAGGCAGGCTTTGTGTTGGGGGCCAGGCAGGGGTGGCTAGATGTACAGGGACAAGGCAGGCTTTGTGTTGGGGCCAGGCAGGGGTGGCTAGATGTACAGGGACAAGGCAGGCTTTGTGTTGGGGGCCAGGCAGGGGTGGCTAGATGTACAGGGACAAGGCAGGCTTTGTGTTGGGGGCCAGGCAGGGGTGGCTAGATGTACAGGGACAAGGCAGGCTTGTGTTGGGGCCAGGCAGGGGTGGCTAGATGTACAGGGACAAGGCAGGCTTTGTGTTGGGGGCCAGGCAGGGGTGGCTAGATGTACAGGGACAAGGCAGGCTTTGTGTTGGGGGCCAGGCAGGGGTGGCTAGATGTACAGGGACAAGGCAGGCTTTGTGTTGGGGGCCAGGCAGGGGTGGCTAGATGTACAGGGACAAGGCAGGCTTTGTGTTGGGGGCCAGGCAGGGGTGGCTAGATGTACAGGGACAAGGCAGGCTTTGTGTTGGGGGCCAGGCAGAGGTGGCTAGATGTACAGGGACAAGGCAGGGGTGGCTAGATGTACAGGGACAAGGCAGGCTTTGTGTTGGGGGCCAGGCAGGGGTGGCTAGATGTACAGGGACAAGGCAGGCTTTGTGTTGGGGGCCAGGCAGGGGTGGCTAGATGTACAGGGACAAGGCAGGGGTGGCTAGATGTACAGGGACAAGGCAGGCTTTGTGTTGGGGGCCAGGCAGGGGTGGCTAGATGTACAGGGACAAGGCAGGGGTGGCTAGATGTACAGGGACAAGGCAGGCTTTGTGTTGGGGCCAGGCAGGGGTGGCTAGATGTACAGGGACAAGGCAGGCTTTGTGTTGGGGGCCAGGCAGGGGTGGCTAGATGTACAGGGACAAGGCAGGCTTTGTGTTGGGGGCCAGGCAGAGGTGGCTAGATGTACAGGGACAAGGCAGGGGTGGCTAGATGTACAGGGACAAGGCAGGCTTTGTGTTGGGGGCCAGGCAGGGGTGGCTAGATGTACAGGGACAAGGCAGGCTTTGTGTTGGGGCCAGGCAGGGTGGCTAGATGTACAGGGACAAGGCAGGGGTGGCTAGATGTACAGGGACAAGGCAGGCTTTGTGTTGGGGGCCAGGCAGGGGTGGCTAGATGTACAGGGACAAGGCAGGCTTTGTGTTGGGGGCCAGGAAGGGTGGCTAGATGTACAGGGACAAGGCAGGCTTTGTGTTGGGGCCAGGCAGGGGTGGCTAGATGTACAGGGACAAGGCAGGCTTTGTGTTGGGGGCCAGGAAGGGTGGCTAGATGTACAGGGACAAGGCAGGCTTTGTGTTGGGGGCCAGGCAGGGGTGGCTAGATGTACAGGGACAAGGCAGGCTTTGTGTTGGGGGCCAGGAAGGGTGGCTAGATGTACAGGGACAAGGCAGGCTTTGTGTTGGGGGCCAGGCAGGGGTACCAGATGGTAGGGGAAAGGATGTGCATGCAGTGCAAGATGCTTGAGCGGGTCAGACATAAAACAGATTAAAAAATACTTTGTTTGCAAATAGAAGGCTACAATTTTAGTAACAACTCAGATGATGATGTGTATCCCACCTCACTGAGAAATTCATTTGTTGTCCTGTGTCATTCCTATGCACTCACATCGAATTAGCTTTTCCTGTGTCATTCCTATGCACTCACATCGAATTAGCTTTTCCTGTGTCATTCCTATGCACTCACATCGAATTAGCTTTTCCTGTGTCATTCCTATGCACTCACATCGAATTAGCTTTTCCTGTGTCATTCCTATGCACTCACATCAAATTATCTTTTCCAGTTGTCACCAAAACCTACAACTGCATTGTGCAAAGGAACTATGAGAGAGAGGGGGAGAGAAAGAATGCAAAAGTGTGTGTGTGTGTGTGTGTGTGTGTGTGTGTGAGAGAGAGAGAGAGAGAGAGAGAGAGAGAGAGAGAGAGAGAGAGAGAGAGAGAGAGAGAGAGACAAGAGAGAGAGAGAGAAGAGAGAGAGATGAGGACGAGAGAGAGGAGCGAGAGGAGAGGAGAGAGGAGAGCTAGCAAGAGAGAGAGAGAGAGAGAGAGAGAGAGAGAGAGAGAGAGAGAGAGAGAGAGAGAGAGAGAGAGAGAGAGAGAGAGAGAGAGCAAGTGAGAGAGAGAGAGAGAGAGAGAGAGAGAGAGAGAGAGAGAGAGAGAGAGAGAGAGAGAGAGAGAGAGAGAGAGAGAGAGCAAAAGATGAAGACAGATACACAAAAAAGGAGAGAGAGATGGAGAGGGGAAAAGATTGCCAATGCAGGGCCTGGGTGGGACACAGAGACAACAGCTCCACTCTACTTCTGAGGGTCGTTGCACATGGTGAGACAAATCCTCATTTCCAGGCAACATCCTGGAGACATTTCCTGGAGTGCAACCAGTTGTACCATGGGACCTACAGTATGCCCAATGCCATTCACCGTTTTGGACATGACCTACTTAGTAACAGCCAGTTGATCAAAGGGCACTTATTAACATGCTCTCATTCCAGATTGAAAAATGAGCATTTGGCATCTTTTGGCACTGTGCTGAAAACTGAATTTTCACAACAGTAGTGGTGGAGCCTGTGTGCAAAGCTTGTGTTTTCACTTTCAGGTGATTCATGTTTATTAAAGCTAAACATTAATTCTCCAGTGACAAAGCATACTTCTTTACAGAGACTAAGTACTCCTACAGTAGTACAGTTCCAATGACTCTTCTGGGACAATCCTGGCACTAGTGAGGAACATTTAGTTATCATCTGAGGTGTGCAATTAACTGTAAGTATGCAGAAAGCCGTCTTGTACTATACAACTCAATTTAAAACTTGCTAACAAAAGCAGCGTGACAGTTTACCTTACATGACAAATCCAGAGATCTTTCCCTAATGCCCCTCTCTGTAAAAACCATGGGTTGAAATGTGTTTAAATGCCCCATTCTGTAAAACCATTGGTGTAAATAATGACTACCAGTACCATTGCTAAACGTTTGCCTCAGAAAATGCTACTCACTGTTCAAATGCTTCACTCTGTTAAAACCATTGATGGAAACATGTTTAAATGTCCCATTCTGTAAAAATATTTGGTTTCAATGTGTTTAAATGCCCCACTCTGTAAAAACCATTGGTTAAAACATGTTTAAATGCCCCGCTCTGTAAAAACCATTGGTTAAAACATGTTTAAATGCCCCACTCTGTAAAAACCATTGGTTAAAACATGTTTAAATGCCCCGCTCTGTAAAAACCATTGGTTAAAACATGTTTAAATGCCCCACTCTGTAAAAACCATTGGTTTTAAAACATGTTTAAATGCCCCACTCTGTAAAAAACCATTGGTTAAAACATGTTTAAATGCCCCACTCTGTAAAAACCATTGGTTAAAACATGTTTAAATGCCCCACTCTGTAAAAACCATTGGTTTATAAAACATGTTTAAATGCCCCGCTCTGTAAAAACCATTGGTTAAAACATGTTTAAATGCCCCACTCTGTAAAAACCATTGGTTAAAACATGTTTAAATGCCCCACTCTGTAAAAACCATTGGTTAAAACATGTTTAAATGCCCCGCTCTGTAAAAACCATTGGTTAAAACATGTTTAAATGCCCCACTCTGTAAAAACCATTGGTTAAAACATGTTTAAATGCCCCACTCTGTAAAAACCATTGGTTAAACATGTTTAAATGCCCTGCTCTGTAAAAACCATTGGTTAAAACATGTTTAAATGCCCCACTCTGTAAAAACCATTGGTTAAAACATGTTCATAAAGGGGAAAAACTGCTGTCTCACCATGGGCAAAGACCTGAAGCATTGTCAGTCCCAGAACATCACAAACTCTCACTCCTTTTTCCTCCACAAAGCACAAGCACAAGCACACAGAGCCGACCCAGCAGCCACCACACCACACCACACCACGCCATGCCACACCACACCACCCATCACCGACACAGACAGACTCACTGCTGCACAAAGAGACACTGGACCGAATGGTTCACTCTCAAGCACACTGCCTCTGTACACAAACGCATGGCAAGAGCAACTTGGCCTTCCATCTGGTTCTAAGGCCCACAGAGACAGTCACTCCCATGTCAACATACCGCACAGGTTACGGCATTAGAGTTTTCCATTTTCAGCCTTGTAACCTCTATTCTGTCTGAGTAGATTATTTGCTGTTAATTACGAAGTTAAGCTCCCTCTTAGATTAATCAATTACAGAGAAAAATAGCCAGCAAATTTTTAAGAAAAATAATATAAACTATTCAGTGATATTCACATGTTCAAAATGTTCTCAGGAAGTGTTTTTGAGGATCATCAACTTGTTAAATATTGAGCAAGATGGTTGGCTGTAGTATCTACAATGTAATTCAATAATTCAAACAATGATCCGCAAATGACTTGACTCCAAATGTTTGCTCTTATTTCGATATTTTGCTGGACTCATTTATTTGATATTACCCCACCCCCCAACCCGAAAAAAAAGAAGAGAGAAGTAAATGGAAAATTAAGATTTGTTACACAAAACTAGCTCCAATTGAAAATAAATCATCAATATGCATGGAACTGATGCGAGTGCACGCACAAGCCATGCATGGAACTGATGCGAGTGCACGCACAAGCCATGCACGGAACTGATGCGAGTGCACGCACAAGCCATGCATGGAACTGATGCGAGTGCACGCACAAGCCATGCATGGAACTGATGCGAGTGCACGCACAAGCCATGCATGGAACTGATGCGAGTGCACGCACAAGCCATGCACGGAACTGATGCGAGTGCACGCACAAGCCATGCATGGAACTGATGCGAGTGCACGCACAAGCCATGCATGAGGAATGAGATGTGGCCAGTACCTTTCAAAGTTTTATGAAGCCTAAGAGCTGTAAAGAGTGCAAATGCAGAGACAGATTGAGAACATAATTATAAGTATGTCAATCCAATGGAAAACCAACAAGAACAACTGCAGGGATTGATGACGGCTGCAAGATATGTCAACCATCGACAAGTAAGCAAAGCAAGGAATGACGGCAGTAGATGAATTTCAACCTCCTTTTTTCACCACAGGAAAGATTTTTAAAAAGAAAAGAAAAGAGGGAAATGATAACTTTTGTACAATAGAAATCTATCACTAGATTAATGGAGAGAACTTATACTAGATCAATAGACAGATCTAATGCTAGATCAGTGGATATTCCTGGGATGGGTGGTAAGATGCAACCTTGACAAAAACAAGGAAACAGAAGCTGAAGTTCTAATGCAACGCCCGTGTTTGCACAGGGGGGACAACTCCTGCCACCAGTAGGGCAGTTCAGCCTGCATCACACTGTACAGAGAGGATGTATAGATGACATGCTGTACAGATGACAGACACGCTGTACAGATGACATGCTGTACAGATGACAGACACGCTGTACAGATAACACACACGCTGTACAGATGACATGCCGTACATATGACGGACACGCTGTACAGATGACATGCCGTACAGATGACAGACACACTGTACAGATGACAGACAGGCTGTACAGATGACAGACAGGCTGTACAGATAACAGACACGCTGTACAGATGACAGACACACTGTACAGATGACAGACACACTGTACAGATGACAAACACGCTGTGCAGATGACAGACACGCTGTACAGATAACAGACAGGCTGTACAGATGACAGACAGGCTGTACAGATAACAGGCAGGCTGTACAGATGACAGACACGCTGTACAGATAACAGACACACTGCACAGATGACAGACAGGCTGTACAGATGACAGGCTGTACAGATGACAGACACGCTGTACAGATGACAGACACACTGTACAGATGACAGACACACTGCACAGATGACAGACAGGCTGTACAGATGACAGGCTGTACAGATGACAGACACGCTGTACAGATGACAGACAGGCTGTACAGATGACAGGCTGTACAGATGACAGACACACTGTACAGATGACAGACAGGCTGTACAGATGACAGGCAGGCTGTACAGATGACAGACAGGCTGTACAGATGACAGGCTGTACAGATGACAGACACACTGTACAGATGACAGGCAGGCTGTACAGATGACAGACAGGCTGTACAGATGACACACTATACAGATGACAGACAGGCTGTACAGATGACAGACACGCTGTACAGATGACAGATGACAGACACGCTGTACAGATGACAGACATGCTGTACAGATGACAGACAGGCTGTACAGATGACACGCTGTACAGATGACAGACAGGCTGTACAGATGACAGACACGCTGTACAGATGACAGACAGGCTGTACAGATGACAGACATGCTGTACAGATGACAGACAGGCTGTACAGATGACAGACACGCTGTACAGATGACAGACACGCTGTACAGATGACAGACTGTGCAGAAGACACGCTGTACAGATGACAGACTCTGCAGATGACACGCTGTACAGATGACAGACTCTGCAGATGACATGCTGTACAGATGACAGACACGCTGTACAGATGACAGACACGCTGTACAGATGACAGACAGGCTGTACAGATGACAGACACACTGTACAGATGACAGACACACTGTACAGATGACAAACTGTGTAGAAGACATGCTGTACAGATGACAGACATGATGTACAGATGACATGCTGTGCAAATGACAGACACGCTGTACAGATGACAGACACACTGTACAGATGACAGACACGCTGTACAGATGACAGACATGCTGTACAGATGACAGACACACTGTACAGATGACAGACACGCTGAACAGATGACAGACTGTGGATTGACATGCTGTACAGATGACAGACACGCTGTACAGATGACAGACACGCTGTACAGATGACAGACTGGCTGTACAGATGACAGACTGTGCAGAAGACACGCTGTACAGATGACAGACTGTGCAGATGACATGCTGTACAGATGACAGACAGGCTGTACAGATGACAGACAGGCTGTACAGATGACAGACAGGCTGTACAGATGACATGCTGTGCAAATGACAGACACGCTGTACAGTTGACAGACTGTGCAGATGACATGCTGTACAGATGACAGACAGGCTGTGGGCGTCACATCAACTGCCACAGTTCAAGCCAACTGGCTTTCCTTCAAAATGCCAATTCCACACACAACTGAAAGTCCCGGTTGCAACCTTTGAGTCACTCTTCTGACACCTCTATCCAGTCAGGACAATGGGAGGGGGTATGGGGGCGGGGGAAAGGTTGGGGACAAGGTGGTAGGAGGGCAGACAGATGGAGGGGTGGGGATGAATAGGTGGGGGTGAGGTGAGGGTTGATAGATGAAGGGCCAGGACTGCTCAAGACAAAAAAGGAGATTGGTGACGGAAAGAAAGACAGAAAAAGGAAAACAGAAAGGAGTGGGGGATGGTGCCAAAATTGGAGATTTGGGTGGAAGGTCAAAGAAATGTTTCAACAATTCACAAGAAAATAAGGCTGGAGTTGCAAAAAATGACAAGAAGATTTTTAAAATCAGAAAGTGAATATCTGTCATAAAATTTCCTTACAGCAACCGCATGGTTCCACCATGGACAGTGAATTTACATTGATAGATGGTCACATTATTAGTTTGAAGAAGAATACATGTATTAGCGAAAAACAAGTTCTAAATTAATAAACACACCTCTTCTTCAAATTTTACAAATAAACACATTTTCCTTAGACATCATGTCACAAAAATGTTTATCTACATGTATATGAAAAAAATAATGAGAATCATCACAACAACTTCCTAGTGCTTCTTTGGTTCAGTGGCCTCGGCCTTGCTTCCTCATGACAAGGCTGTGGTGCACAGAAGAAGACTTATTTTGAAAAAAAGACCACTGGACGACGACAAGGAAAGGACACCATGTCAACGGAGATTATCGAGAGGAAAAAAGTCTACAGTCATCACACAAGCCATCTGCATCTACAGTCACTATTGGTCATGCAACCATAACTCAACAACCACATCTTGCAACGCACACGTTCGCATCAACTGCCTCACTCTCCTTGTGTGAAGTCATTCTCAAACAGTAAAAAAAAAAAATAAAGCTGTGAAAATAAAACGGGAAAGTATGCATCAACTGCCTGTGTCTCACAGTGTGAAGTCAGCCCAGAACAGTCCAAAAAGTCTAAAGTTTTAAAAATTGAAAAAACAAAACAAGTATGCATCAACTGCCTCTCTTTCTCACAGTGTGAAGTCAGCTAGACCCAAACACTTAAAAAAGTTGACAGGTTTGACAATGAGAAACAGAGCAAGAAGTCGTGATTGCGGATAGATTGAGATGAGGAGGAACCCGTTTGAAAGACACCCAGTCAGTGTGGCAAGGACTGCTGGGAAAGTCAACTGTAAGACAGTGACAGCACACCACATGCCAGACATGTCAGCACACCACATGGCAGACAGTGACAGCACACCACATGACAGACATGACATGGACAGTGACAGCACACCACATGGCAGACAGTGACAGCACACCACATGCCAGACATGTCAGCACACCACATGGCAGACAGTGACAGCACACCACATTACAGACAGTGACAGCACACCACATGCCAGTGACAGCACACCACATGGCAGACAGTGACAGCACACCACATGCCAGACATGTCAGCACACCACATGGCAGACAGTGACAGCACACCACATTACAGACAGTGACAGCACACCACATGCCAGACATGTCAGCACACCACATGGCAGACAGTGACAGCACACCACATGGCAGACAGTGACAGCACACCACATGCCAGACATGTCAGCACACCAATGGCAGACAGTTACAGCACACCACACGACAGTGACGGCACACCATATGACAGACAGTGACAGCACACCACATGCCAGACATGTCAGCACACCAATGGCAGACAGTGACAGCACACCACATGACAGACAGTGACAGCACACCACATGACAGACAGTGTCAGCGCACCACATGGCAGACAGTGACAGCACACCACGTGACAGTGACAGCACACCACATGACAGACAGTGACAGCACACCACATGGCAGACAGTGACAGCACACCACATGACAGACATGACATGGACAGTGATGGCACACCACATGACAGACAGTGACAGCACACCACATGACAGACAGTGACAGCACACCACATGACAGACAGTGACAGCACACCACATGACAGACAGTGACAGCACACCACATGACAGACAGTGACAGCACACCACATGGCAGACAGTGACAGCACACCACATGACAGACAGTGACAGCACACCACATGACAGACATGACATGGACAGTGACAGCACACCACATGACAGACATGACATGGACAGTGACAGCACACCACATGACAGACAGTGACAGCACACCACACGCAGACAGTGACAGCACACCACATGACAGACAGTGACAGCACACCACATGACAGACAT
Source organism: Theodoxus fluviatilis (assembly GCA_034096865.1). Lineage (NCBI taxonomy): Eukaryota > Metazoa > Mollusca > Gastropoda > Cycloneritida > Neritidae > Theodoxus > Theodoxus fluviatilis. Next base: position 38,142 of record JAWQFJ010007813.1, read on the forward strand.
GACAGCACACGCAGACAGTGACAGCACACCACATGACAGCACATGACATGGACAGTGATGGACACCATTACAGACAGTGACAGCACACCACATGACAGACAGTGACAGCACACCACATGGCAGACAGTGACAGCACACCACATGACAGACATGACATGGACAGTGACAGCACACCACATGACAGACATGACATGGACAGTGATGGCACACCACATGACAGACAGTGACAGCACACCACATGACATACAGTGACAGCACACCACATGACAGACAGTGACAGCACATTACATGACAGACAGTGACAGCACACCACATGACAGACATGACAGACAGTGACAGCACACCACATGACAGACATGACAGACAGTGACAGCACACCACATGACAGACATGACAGACAGTGACGGCACACCACATGACAGACATGACAGACAGTGACAGCACACCACATGACAGACATGACAGACAGTGACAGCACACCACATGACAGCACCGACAGACATGACAGCACCAACAGACATGACAGCACCGACAGACATGACAGACAGTGACAGCACATTACATGACAGACAGTGACAGCACACCACATGACAGACATGACAGACAGTGACAGCACACCACATGACAGACATGACAGACAGTGACAGCACACCACATGACAGACATGACAGACAGTGACGGCACACCACATGACAGACATGACATGGGACAAAGGAGAAGACAGTCAAGACCAACAGTCAAAGAAAGAAAGAAAGAAAAAAAAACATGCAATGACACAGTCAACACATTACAATAATTGACCAAGTTGATGCATCATAGTTCATTACACAGGAATCATTATATACTGACATGTTAGAAAGCTAGAGGTTGAAAAACTTCTTTTTTTCTCTCTAGAGAATGCCAATATTTCCACATTTTCACAACGTTTTCTATAACAACAGCCCCCAACCACCATCAAGCACGACTGAAAGTTTGTAAAAATGATTCTGTGAAAAGATAGAAAAACCCCCCCACAAAAAAAAAACGGTCAGCCTAATATCAATAACCCAACCCTCCTCCTCCGACTACAGGAGAAGAGAACCCCCAGCCTCAGGGTTTCCTTCACTTCAGGCTTTGCAGCACCTCAACAGAACTGAGTTCCTGCACAAAGGTAGACAAGCTGACCAAACACAATGGTGGAAACCATCTACAACAGAATTTGACCACTCAGTGCATCACAAGGCTAACATCAGTAACAACTCACACAAATGGAAGAAAAATGTTGGCACACGCTGCTGAAAACCACAGAAAAGCTGTTGCACACTCAAACAAAAACACAACTTTGTGTGGCCACATCGGACTAAAATGGAAAGCAACACAAGACAATACACCACAGTGCATCCCCTACCTTCAATGGAAGAGTCGCTGGAGCAGAAGAAACTCCTGACGTTGGATCCGTACTTGTCATCCTCAGTGAGGGTCTCTATGACTTGGTCTGCCTCTACAGACCTACTGGGGGGTCTGTGGGTGGAAGACAAGCAGCACTGACAGGAAATGGAAAGATACTTAGATGAGACCATGGAACAGATTCCAGACACCACAGCCACATCCACTCAGAGCTTCACTAGCTACCCAAGAAAAGAAAAAAAAGTTCTGAAGTTCAAAGTTCACTGCCCCAGGGTATAGCTCCTCAAGTCGTGGTCCCAGTGACAGACCTAAGCAGCTCCAGGGTATGCTTTTTTGTTGCATCTTGTCATTCTTTTCACACAATACAGTGATAGAAAGCTTGTGGTCAAGGTCAAGGCCACGTACTGTAGGCAACACTAACACAGCTGCAATCTTGTGGTGACCCTTTTTACCTCTTTCAAAGCAAACATGTG
>JAWQFJ010007813.1:42500-50000 GCA_034096865.1 Theodoxus fluviatilis
AGAAAGAAGAAGAAGAAGAAGAAAGAAGAAGAAGAAGAAGAAAGAAGAAGAAGAAGAAGAAAGAAGAAGAAGAAGAAGAAAGAAGAAGAAGAAGAAGAAGAAGAAGAAGAGAAGAAGAAAGAAGAAGAAAGAAGAAGAAGAAGAAGAGAAGAAGAAGAAAGAGAAGAAGAAGAAGAAGAAAGAAGAAGAAGAAGAAGAAGAAGAAGAAGAAAGAATAAGAAGAAGAAAGAAGAAGAAGAAGAAAGAAGAAGAAGAAGAAGAAAGAGAAGAAGAAGAAGAAGAAGAAGAAGAAGAAGAAAAGAAGAAGAAGAAGAAGAAAGAAGAAGAAGAAGAAAGAAGAAGAGAAGAAAGAAGAAGAAGAAAGAAGAAGAAAGAAGAAGAAGAAGAAGAAAGAAGAAGAAAGAAAGAAGAAAGAAGAAGAAAGAAGAAGAAAGAAGAAAGAAGAAAGAAGAAGAAGAAAGAAGAAGAAGAAGAAGAAGAAGAAGAAGAAGAAGAAGGAGGAGGAGGAGGAGGAGGAGGAGAGGAGGAGGAGGAGGAGGAGGAGAGGAGGAGGAGGAGGAAGAAGAAGAAGAAGAAGGAGGAAGAAGAAGGAAGAAGAAGAAGAAGAAGAAGAAGAAGAAGAAGAAGAAGAAGAAGAAGAAGAAGAAGAAGAAGAAGAAGAAGAAGAAGAAGGAAGGAACGAACGAACGAACGAAAAATTTATTGTTCAGGCCACCGGCCTATTACATAATGATGTAAATTACTCAAACGAAAAACAAAACAGTCGGGGGTGGGGGTGGGGGGTGGGGGATCAAGACTTCGACAGCAAGTCTTGGTACGCGATTCGCGGAAATCGAAAAAGTTCATAAGTGTCCGTCTCGTCAATTACCTCCTCTTGGAGCGCCAAGGCTGCTTCCGACGACAGGATGGATGGGCACAGGTAGCACCTTCCTCTTGCTCGACTGGTGGAGTAGCCGCACCGAGACAGCTGCGATGTGCTCTGGACGAAACTCCCGCAGTCGAAGGGGTCGGTGGCTGCGACGAATTCTCGACGATTCCACGGTCGACACGCGGGTCACTTGCCACGGAGGCAGCACACTCAACCGCCTTTGCCTCTGCCTCACGTTGCAACTTGTCTCTGAAGGGCTGCATCACCTTATCCACGATCTGCTGTATTGTGGCGGAGCGCTCCGACTTCTCTAGCGCTGCCTGTTCGCTGTCCGCCGATAAGGCTGTGCTTTCTTGGTTGGAAGCTGATGTGTCGTCCGTTGACCCACTTTCAGTGCTTGCACACTTCTCAGCATGCTTTTCTCGTGCGTTGCTGGGGTTTGGCGAGTATAATGCAGCGGGCAAGGTGGACGACGAAAAGGATGGAGTTTCTTGTAGCCTGGAATCAAGACAAGCAGTGGAGGGACCAAAACTCGATGGAGCTTGCTCACCAGCAAAGTTGGTGCTGCGGTGTTTGTTGCGTCTCTGCTGGTCTCTGCGCAGTTGGGCGGGGGGTTTTCTTCTCCAACAGTTTGTTGATTGCTCGAAAGAAGATGGCTGGCCAGCTTGGGACGTAAATCTGAGAACCACGACAGTAGCGTTCCTTTCTCCAAATACTTTGAATGAGGACATAGTGTCGCTGTCCAGAAGAGTGGAAAGCATGACCTCCAATGCAGCTGGAAAACCAGTTACTGGCATGCTTCACTATCTTTTCTCTACAACCGGCGAAAATGCAGGAGAGCGACGTGAACACGTCCTGCTACTGTAGGTGATTCGCGCGCCGGAAAGTGAGGAGACCGACACGAAGAGCACCGCAAGTGAGATTTGAGATGAGAGTACGTGAGACTCGAGACAGAGATTATGAGGAGTGACTGGTGAGAGAGGGCACCGACATGGCAGCAGCAAATTCACATCAGACAGACACACAGCCCACTGTCCAGACAGGACACATCTATGATTCAGGCAGACAGAACACACACCGCCCAGGCAAGGCAGTAGCATACGCAGCATGCGCATGACAGGAGGGGCGCCACATAGCGAGACAGAGTCAAGCGACATACAGGCACCGACAGGACACCACAAAATTGAGAGGGGTTATTTCCTCTGACCATTAGTATCATACCACGAGCTATGACTTTCAACTAGCATACTTACTCAGAGACACTACACAAAACCCCGATTCAGACACTCTCCAAATTCATTTGTGCCAAATCCCAATACCTCACGTACGAAGCTGTGGATTCCATTACGTTCAACATACTAGGACATTGTTCCGTGAAGACCAGGGTCGACTCCGATTTCCACAGACATATTTTTTCCTCAAGTCACGTCAGCCCACATGGTCCGTTCAAAGAAAAACAGGGACAAAAACAACAGGTCGTGCCTGTAGTGATAATGCATTTCGTGCATGGCCTCAAAGACTGCCTGTCATGGAACACAATTGCTTTCTGTCTTGATTTTCGTCTTCCCTTCGTACTTCCCGGTGAGGGTTGGCAGGCACAACTTCATTAGTCACTACAGGTCCTTCAGTGCGACGTAGCGGAAGATATTCAGTTTCAATCGTCTATGTGCATTTCCGTCTTCGAAAAATGACCGTTTTGTTATCGTGGAAATGGGAAGAAGACACACACACACCACACACACACACACACACACATATATATATATATATATTATATAGTATATATATATAGACTATATAGTATAGATTAGATATATATATATATATATATATATATATATATATAGAGAGAGAGAGAGAGAGAGAGAGAGAGAGAGAGAGAGAGAGAGAGAGAGACTGACACAGACAGACACACAGACAGGCAGACACACACACACACACACACACAGACATATTAAATGACAGACAGACAGACAGACAGACAGTCAGACAGACAGACAGACAGACAGACAGACAGACAGACAGACAGACAGACAGACAGACAGACAGACAGACAGACAGACAGACAGACAGACAGACAGACAGACAGACAGACAGACAGACAGACAGACACACAGACAGACAGATAGACAGACAGACAGACAGACAGACAGACAAACACACAGACACACAGACACAGACACACACACACACACACACACACACATACACACACAAACACACACACACACAGACAGACAGACACACACACACACACACACACACACACACACACACACAGACACGCAGAGAGAGACACACACAGACAGACTGACAGACAGGTAGGCTGGCAGGTAGACAGGCAGGCAGACAGGCAGGCAGGCAGGCAGGCAGGCAGGCAGGCAGCGAGCGAGCGAGCACGCGCGCGCGCGCACGCGAGAGAGATAGAGAGGGGGGTGGGGGGGGGTAGAGGACCAGGGCAACACGAAACAGATATATTCCAAATGTACACCTTTTTAAAAATTATGAACGGAGGAGAATGACTCAGATCAGCACAGGAAGAGGATGTATGACTTTAATAAGGCGTTGCTTTAAAATAGGCTATTAGTTTTTCCTATACTAATTATGCGATATCATTGTTTGGCGCTGATGCACACGCAATGAACATAATTCATATTCGTGTGAAGCTATTAACCGTTTTTCAGAGTTTACTTGAAAGCAAACTGACTCGCCTTCTGGCTGCCTGCTTTTTTATAATAACTGTGTGTGTGATTGAAGCTCGGTTGCTTGAATGCTGTGTGATGTACAGATAATGGGATGCCTGGGTGTCCAGCTCGATTTCCGACTGACCAGCTCAATGAATGACAAATCGGCTGACCGACCGACCGACCGTGCAAACGATTGACTGGTGGACAGACTCATTAACGATTGACTAATTGACTGTTTGACTGACTGACTAATTGACTGGCTGATTGATTAATCAATTGACTGACTGACTGACTGTCTAACTGACTAACTAAATGATTAATCACTTGCTGACTTACATGCAAAGATATACATGTATAACGCCCTCTGTATGTGAACATAGCCAATGTTGACTGCAGGGTAGCATATATAGGCCTTGAGCTCCTTCATGTTCTCTCGTCGCCTGCAAGCCCTGGCTGCTGGCTCTGGGGGTCTGCTACGGTGGCTCAGCCAGGAGCGGTCCTGAGGCAAGCACACAGCTGTGATTACGGTGCCATGGCAACAAAAGCGGGCTTCGAGGTCGGTAGGCAGGCCTGTCTCTTTTGTTGTTGTCGCTGTTTTGTTTGATTTTTTAAAGGAGACTGCGTACATGCGCGCGCGCGTGCGTGTGTGTGCGCGCGTGCATGCGTGCGTGCGTATATATATATATATATATATATATATATATATATATATATATATATATATATATATATATATATATATATATAATTATATATGTGTGTGTGTGTGTGTAAGAAATGAGTGTGTGTGTGTGTGTGTGTGTGTGTGTTACTTTGTGTGTGTATGCGTGTGTGTGTGTGTCTGTGTGCTTGTGTGTGTGTGTATGTGTGTGTATGTGTGCTTGTGTGTGTGTGCGTGTGTGTTCGTGTATGTGCGCCAGCGCGCACGCTTGTGTGTGTGTGAACACTCAAGTATACAGTAGATTCATCTGAACATAGATCAACATTTCTCTTTCGCTGAAAATACTTTTTTCTCTCTTCTTTTTCTGGAATAGTGCCTGAAGGGAAAAAGGGACAGCACGCACCATGTTACCGTTGAGTTCTGTCTTGTTTTAATAGTGTATATTTTGTCTTCACATTAGTAATATCGGTGACCACTTGCTCTGAAATTTAGTCAATGTTCCATTTCTAAAAGCAATTTTTTTCTTAAATTCTACATGTAGATTGGAGGATTTCCCGGAAGGTCCCAGATTTGTATTACTAATACTTCAATGTTTGGCAATGTCAATGTGCAGAAATTAGGTTCTGGACATTTTAATCACGCAAGGGAAAAAAAACAACAACTGGTAAACGGCTGAAAACCAATGTGCAATGGAGATAGTTATGTCCCTACCACCCCCACACCATGTTCACAAAATCTTCTCTGTAATTCACTGAAGTATATCTGAAGATTACTCACACCAATTATCATGAAGGTTGCCAGAGTCCAGGTACATTCGAAAATAAAGGAAATGGAGACAATCACAAATGAAAAATGAAAAATCCATTCTCATTGTCTGGAACGTTCATATTTATATAACCTTTATGAATGTATTCATGTTCAGCAGTCGATGGGCTTTCTGCCTGTGTAGAGAATGTTTGGGGTTGCTCGTGGGGTTGGTACACAAAACAAAGAAGCAAAGTGACGGTTTTTCTAACCAAACGGACGCAATTTTTTCACACAGGGGTTACACAATATACGTTTTAAAGTTAGCCCAATTCGATGGACGCTGGGAATGCAAAATAAAATGGTTCGGGAGGTTAATAACCGTATAACATGAGATAGATATTTTTGCGACATTTCATCAATTTCTCACAGAATGTGACCGAGAACCACAAAACGGTTCACGTCGAGCTGTTTCTTTCAGTGATACACCCCTGTAACATCACTTGAGGTCAATGAGGTGTATTTTCTGTTCTGGGTATTTTCTGCTTGTATTGCCTCTATAGAATCAATATGTTGCCGATATGTTGCGCATATGAACACACAACAAAGTAAAAATGAATGTGTGTATCCCAACTGCCTGAGTGAAAGGCAGTTAGTGTTCAGTTAGCCCAGCTGAGACTTCCACTGTAGCCATCGTATTATCACTGCAAAGCTTGTTCTCTCTACACTTCCTGTAGTGGAATGTTCCGTGTAGCATACTGTTGAAGACTATAGAAAGCGAATCCGCGCCGTAAAAAAAAATTTGAAGCTGGCCACAAGACAAATACCGTACCTACGCTTGTACATACATTTAAACCAACTTTGCGTTTCATTGCAGCGCTCTTTCAATTAGTCATACTTTCAAGAGTTTTGGCAATACATAGTTTTGGCGCGATGGAAAAGCTTAAGGGGGCAGGGTCACCTAGACGGCACATACAAATTGTGTCGCCGGTCATTTGCTCTGATTTCATCCAAATTCAACCAAATTTGGTCAGAATGTAGGAACTTGAATGTAGACTCAGGAAATGTACGTTAAAATAGCTGAGTTGTATTGAGACCCAGTCTAAGCTATGATATCTGAGAAATCTTGATTTTTAAACGGTACCTACCATTAGGACACAAAATGTTCACACACAGATCATAAACACTCTTGGCACTCTACACATCTTTGTATCTATGTCATATGTGTGGCCTAAGCCTCTAGCTTTGGAATGCAAGCAATACAACTATTATTTTCCTTTTATCAGAACAGTCCCAATTTTTTAGAAAATGTGTCCAAATTGTGTCCGCCACAACAATTATCATGCACTCATATTTGCAAAAATAGAGCTTCACGCCATAGCCCTTGCAATGTAGAGCATGCACACAAAATTGGAAGAAGATATCTTTATAAACATGAAAGTTACAGTGTCCTAAGTGTCGAAACATAGTCGATTTTCGGAGAAAATCGCACCCAAAACCAAAGGTAAAAAAGGGCTGCCCAGCAACCTAGTTATCCCCTAGAAAAACCTAGATTATGAAAAAAATGACTGAACTTATGCAAAAAACATCAACTGTGTGTGAAAATACTATCATTTTTCTATACAAAAACACCACACATGTATGGGTGTGTGAAAATCAATATTTTGACAATGTTCTAGGAGAAAATCGCACCCAAAACCAAAGGTAAAAAATGGCTGCCCAGCAACCTAGTTATCCCCTCGAAAAACCTAAATTGTGAAAAAATGACTGAACTTATGCAAAAAACATCAACTGTGTGTGAAAACACTATCATTTTTCTATACAAAAACACCACACATGTATGGGTGTGTGAAAATCAATAGTTTGACAATGTTCTAGGTGACCCTGGCCCCTTAATTCTCAGCCTGGAAATGATACTGACAACTGTAAAAGATCTACGACCGACTTATTACCTGTTTCGTGGTGTTCTATCACAAATACTGTAGACTATCGAGGGCATTGGGACAGGGGCAGATCACTCAGGGCCCACTGTGCGTTCACACCACCCTGGGGGGTCGCGCCCAGCCATGCGCAACAACATACTGATCGCCAAATCCAGCACTTAATTCCCAGCAACATCACTACGCACACCCGCCAGTCACGCAGACCAATCAACATTCAGCCCTCACTCCTGAATTTGGCGCACATTGCGTCCGTTTGCCTGGCAAACAATGGCGTAAACCGCTGTGTTGTCACGCAAGGTGAATGCATAAGTTATCCATGCTTTGTTTAGCACCCAAACGTTCTCATGAAATTTTTCTCCTCCTTCTCTATTTGCTAGATATGCATTCTTTGAAAATTAGTTCATGCCTTGCTGCCTCTGTGGGGTTTTTTTCCTTCTCAAATATCCATTCCACGTAACCACAGAACACAAAAACAGCTTACACCACGTGAACCCCCTTTGTGTTTTTTAATTCCTGCACGGCCTATTTCCAACATTCAGAGGCCTCTGATAGCATGTCAGTACGTACTGACCAGACACCGCCCAGACACGCAACAGT
>JAWQFJ010007813.1:57500-60000 GCA_034096865.1 Theodoxus fluviatilis
GTTTGAAACTATAACTTTGCAGCACGCCACAGAGGATTATCGCTGTACTTCATGACTCCCTGTACTGCATGACTCCCTGTACTGCATGACTCCCTCAGAGGAAAAGAAGCAGATCAATATTCTATGGCGTTTCCGCTTAGTGATGAGCTGACGGACAGGCATCCAATGCGCTGAAGTTTGAGAATCAGCCAAGCTTCTCAAAGCAGGATGTAGCTGAACACATGACTGAAAGAAGACACTGTACGGCTACAGGCTAAAGGTGTTTTACACAGAATCTACCTCTCTTCTGCGTCTGATCCCATGTAAAGGATAATGTTGTCATAAGAGTCAACCTGGACTGGAATAAATCCACGTCATCGTCACATAACTGGGAAATTATCTCATCACGCCATGGCATAGACAACAACTTATTTACAACATACTTACTGCACATCACGCTAGCCAATGGTCACATGATTCTGCAGGCACACGTTAATGGTATCGCATAATGGACGTCATTCCTAATCAATCATCGTTTGTCTTTTGTTTTCTACAATAATGTATTCATGCCTAGTAATGCAGTTACTCGTACGGTATTCCATGCATGTAATAAAAACCGCTGGCGCTATACCTTCAGGTTTTGGCATAAAAAACACACAAATAAAGCTGTGATGACCTTCACTAAACCTGGAGAGATAAAAAATCCTTCTTTCTCCTTCACCAATGTCCAATCTCCTCGAAATTGCGTCACATTATTCGACGTCAAATGATCACGTCACACATGCCAAAACTTCCCTTGAGTGAGGACAGAGTTCCGTCCCTTGCCTTCTTTGCAACACCAAAGACCTTACAGCTACCAAACAAGGGCGGGTCAACACCATACAAGACAAAAGCGGAATTTGTCACACAGAAGAACACGAAATCATGAAACGCTGGACCGAGTACTGCTCTGAGCTGTACAACTATGACACCAAAGGAGATCATAAAGTACTGAACTGTCCTCAGACTACTGAGGAAGACAACTACTCAATTATTCGAGAAGAGGTGGAGACAGCGGTTAAGTCCCTCAAGAAAGGGAAGTCAGCTGGGGTTGACAACATTCCAGGGGAACTCATCCGGGCAGGAGGCGACGCAATGATCGATGATCGATACGTCACGTTATTCGACGTCAAATGATCGCGTCACACATGCCAAAACTTCCCTTGAGTCGGGACAGAGTTCCATCCCTTGCCTTCCTTGCAACACCAAAACGTAAAAACAACCACTTTTCTTTCAAACCTTGATTCTGAAAATTTGATACATTCAATCGGACCCAACTTCCAGTAAGTGTGCAAAATGTCAAGGAAATCCGTCCAGTAGTTTTTGAGATATCAGCCGTTAAGTCGGGACCGGCAGACACACTTACACACACACACACACACACACACACACACACACACACACACACACACACACACACACACACTCACACTCACACTCAACACACACACACACACACACACACACACACACACACAGAGAGAAAGAGACAGACAGATAAAGATGTGAGGACCTCCAGTAAACCTGGCGGGATAAAGCTGTGAGGACCTCCAGTAAACCTGGAGGGATAATGTTCTCACATTTTGTTAACGTTACTTAAAAGAAATCTTCAATCGTTTTTCTCTGTACGTAGCAAGCAATTACTTCATTCCGGTGCAACTATTTCTCATCAAACATCAATACTGTTACGGCCATATCAACAAATAAACTCTTGTATAGCCATTTTTTAGTCCACAAATCTCTGTTTTGTCTTACATTAATCAGCAAACTATTTTTTTTACTTTCTTTTTCCTTTGTTTCACCGTCATTTTGTCGTTCAAATGTTTTTCCCTTTGTACTCACCATACTTTTTCTTTCCTTGCTTATGAGAGTTTCGTGTCTATTGCGGTGGCAAAATGGGGTTGAGATGTCAACAAAAAACTTGAAATTTCTCTCCTCCCTTTCTTGAGACCTCTTCCTGATCCTGATGTCACTGTCTTATACTGTCAAGTCTATCAACAGGACTAACCTTGCTTTTCAACATCACTCACAAACAACACCTTTTCCCGTCTCTACCTAACTCGCTCAAGTAGCATGAACTCATCATGAACTCTATTGCTTGCACCCTACCACTCTCCCCATCGCCACCGCTACCACCACCACCATAACACTACCTTCACCGCCACCATCACCATCACCGCTACCACTAACACTACCATCACTACCACCACTACCACCACCACCACAACAACAACACTACCCCACCACCATCACAACACTACCACCACCACCACCACCATCACCATCACTGCTACCACCAACACCACCACCACTACCACCACCATTACCACCACCACTACCACCACTACTACCACCACCATCACCGCTACCACCAACACCACCATCACCATCACCACTACCACCACCACCACCACCACTACCACCACCACCACCACAACACTACAACCACCACCGCCACTACCACCACCACCACCACCACCAT
>JAWQFJ010007813.1:67500-82500 GCA_034096865.1 Theodoxus fluviatilis
ATGTATCTCCATGCATTCTCCGCACTCCTCATCCACCTCTAAGAGTGTCTGCCTCCCACTCATCTACATGTATCTCCATGCATTCTCCACACTCCTCATTTACCTCTAAGAATTTCCACCTTCCACTCATCTACAAGTATCTCCATGCATTCTCCGCACTCCTCATCCACCTCTAAGAATGTCTGCCTCCCACTCATCTACATGTGTCTCCATGCATTCTCCACACTCCTCATCCACCTCTACGAGCGTCCACCTTCCATTCATCTACATGTGTCTCCATGCATTCTCCGCACTCCTCATCCACCTCTAAGAATGTCTGCCTCCCACTCATCTACATCTGTCCCCATTTATTCTCCACACATGTGCTGAGAATTCTCCTCCTCACAGCTCTATTGCACCTCCAGCTCATCACCATTTTGTACTCTTCTTACATTTTCAGGGGTGATACTTACCAGGAAAAGTGTCTTTCGAAAAAAAAGGATGAAATAAAGGTTATTATGATTGCAACAATAATGATGATGATAGCATTATTATTATTATTATTATTATTATTATTATTATTATTATTATTATTATTATTATTATTATTATTATTATTATTATTATTATTATTATTATTATTAGTAGTAGTAGTAGTAGTAGTAGTAGTAGTAGTAGTAGTAGTGAGACTGATGTACCAAAGCGTAGTACCAATTCTTTCGGAGAGCGGAGTTTCAGTTTAATTGATCCTAGTGCCTGGAATTCCCTGCCGGCAGGCCTACGTGATGTACCAACTATGTTCATTTTTAAATATTATGACGTAAACTAAACACCATGGATTTCTGGGAAGATCCCACAGACATCACAACTTTCATTCTTGTTGGCACGTAAAGACGTTTAACCAACAGGTGCATCAATCGATGTTCACCTATGCATTCATGCATAATCATGCACACATTCATACCAGACAAGTGACAAGACAGGGTCGCAGCAATTTTCCTCGATCAACATGATTGGTCCAGCATGCTAAGGCGTTGGGCTTTGCAGCGAGGCGCTGTGCCGTGGTTCAATCCCAGGGGCGGGAGAGATGGGAGAAAAGTTAGAAATCATTTAAATATTAGTTAAAAATCCATATGTTTCGTCTTGCTTTTCTGTAACCTCCTAGTATTTTTTCTTTCAAGTCCTGGTATGATAATCGTACGAGTGTTGTGCTATGTAGTATGATTGACGAATAACTGCGTGTAAATGTGGCTATGCCCGCGCATTGAGTTCTTGCAAGAAATGCGCGTTATAAATGCTATTTATAATGCTGCTGCTGCTGCTGCTGATGATGATGGTGATGATGATGATGATGAACATGATAATGCTGCTGCTGATATTAATGATAATAATAATAATAATAATAATAATAATAATACTAATACTGCTAATGATAAAGATAATGATAATGATGATGAAAATAAAAATAAAAATAAAAAAATAATAATAATATTAATAATAGTAATAGTCGCTGTTTTTGTTTTTGTTGTTGTACATGTTGCTGCAGTTGCTGTTGGTATTCACAACTTTTGTTTTACTGCTCATCGCTCTGCTTCTGTTCCTGCTTCTTCTCCTCGTCTTTATGCGCTTGCTTCTGGTCTTTATGCTTCTCCTCCTGCTGCTGCTTCTCTTCCTGCTGCTGCTGCTGCTCCTCCACCTATGCCTGATTCTCCTCCTAATACTCATCCTCCTCTCATGCGTTGCCTCATCTGTTCTTTCGTGCTTTTTCTACTGCCTTTGTTTAGGCAATATTCTTTCAATTCTATTCATCCTACTGGACTTCTTTTCAACCGCTTCCCTCTTTTTCTTCCCTTCTCCGCCCTTCCTCTCCGCTCCATCTCTACGTTTCCTTCCTCCTTCACCCTGCTCCCAATTAACACGTTCCCTCTGCTCACCCGCACTCGTACCCACCGCCGCCATTCACCCACCTGTAATGCGTCTGGGTTGGGGCGCTTCAGCATTGATTTCGCATCCCACCAGGAATGACTCTTAGTTCAGAATGTTCTTCCATCGACTGACCAAATTCTATTGCGCTTTATTGGCATTTCCGGTGCTATGGGGTCGGACGACCCCTGCTTGGATTTCGCCCGAATGCTGTGGGATACTTCTAAATATCCTGAAAACTTGGCGCTTTATTTCTTCTTAATCTAACACCACTGTGACAGTTATAAGAAAACAATCGTTCATTCGTTTATGGGGTAAGACAAAAGGTGTACAAAAACTGTATACTTTCGAATAAAGCGCAAAAAGCGACATATGGATTAAACTGACTGCCTTTTCTGTTAAATATTTATGTCTATGATTATTTTATCAACAGGGGGCACAGTCTCGGTGTACACCAGACGCTGCATGTTAATTTTGCCTCTCTGCACACTGCGCAGCAACTTATGAGATGGGAGTTCTTCTTTGCACCAGCCTCGAACTTCCGTTGAACATTTATTGATTCGTATGTCTTGAAAGTTCCAGAGCTTGTCCGAAATCCTTGGTAACCCATGCAATTCCTTTCGAAATTGCAAAATCACCGTCTTATTTTATTTTTTATGCAGACACAGACAGGCACGGAGAGACCAGTGGAATGATGAAGTAGTTGAAAAATATGTCAGGGGAACAGACGGAAAAAAGCTAATCTACACGGTAACCTTTAAACTGCATTATTGAAAAGAATGCGTATCGAGAAGGAAGGAATTTCGTGTATATACGTGTCTTACTCGAGATTGTTGTCTGTAATGTTCTTTTTGAACAGCCACGATTCCCCCACACAAAGAATAGACATTGTTCACCATCATAATGCTATATCTGCTGTTCACCATCATAATGCTATATCTGCTGTTCACCATCATAATGCTATATCTGTGTTCACCATCATAATACTATATCTGCAGTTCACTATTATACTGCTGTATCTGCTGTTCACCATCATAATGCTATAGCTGCTGTTCACCATCATAATGCTATATCTGTGTTCACCATCATAATGCTATATCTGCTGTTCACCATCATAATGCTATATCTGCTGTTCACCATCATAATGCTATATCTGCTGTTCACCATCATAATGCTATATCTGCTGTTCACCATCATAATGCTATATCTGCTGTTCACCATCATAATGCTATATCTGCTGTTCACCATCATAATGCTATAACTGCTGTTCACCATTATAATGCTGTATCTGCTGTTCACCATCATAATGCTATATCTGTGTTCACCATCATAATGCTATAACTGCTGTTCACCATTATAATGCTGTATCTGCTGTTCACCATCATAATGCTATATCTGCTGTTCACCATCATAATGCTATATCTGCTGTTCACCATCATAATGCTATATCTGCTGTTCACCATTATACTGCTGTATCTGCTGTTCACCATCATAATGCTATATCTGCTGTGCACCATCATACTGCTGTATCTGCTGTTCACCATCATAATGCTATATCTGCTGTTCACCATCATAATGCTATATCTGCTGTTCACCATCATAATGCTATATCTGCTGTTCACCATTATACTGCTGTATCTGCTGTTCACCATCATAATGCTATATCTGCTGTGCACCATCATACTGCTGTATCTGCTGTTCACCATCATAATGCTATATCTGCTGTTCACCATCATAATGCTATATCTGCTGTTCACCATCATAATGCTATATCTGCTGTTCACCATTATACTGCTGTATCTGCTGTTCACCATCATAATGCTATATCTGCTGTGCACCATCATACTGCTGTATCTGCTGTTCACCATCATAATGCTATATCTGCTGTTCACCATCATAATGCTATATCTGCTGTTCACCATCATAATGCTGTATCTGCTGTTCACTAACATAATGCTATATCTGCTGTTCACCATCATTCTGCTGTGTCTGCTGTTCACCATCATAATGCTATATCTGCTGTTCACCATCAACGCGTGATCGTCTGAGGAAAAGAGAGTTGTGCTGTAGTTTTACCTTTTTACAGGAAGAAAGTGACTGCATATCAGAAAAAAAAGAAAATTCTATGGGTGCATATGATATTCGGCTGAATATGAAAAAAAATCATGTCGCCATTACCTTTCTTTCTTTGCTAATCACAGCAAAACGGGATATTCGAACTACATTAAAACAAGTACATGGCACACTTTAAAGTTCCAAGAATTGCTGTTGAATTATATTGCTATAATCATTTAGATTTTTAAAAGTGGATTTTGTATTTTGGTCTGATAATATGGTTTCTGTCAGAAAATGTATCTAAAACAATTTACTTTAAAGCATTTCTTTGTATATTTTTTGTGTGCGCAATTGATTTATCTCTGACACTGTAAACACATTATAAAATGTTTTCTCATTTCAGTCGAAGCAAAATTTTGAAAACGTTACACATGTTTTATTGTGTGTGTTTTCCACACGTTAGAATGCAAATATTTTCTTTGGTATAAAATAAATCAAATGATCTGTATCAATCTCAAATGAAAAGAATACTTCAAGTCCCACATTACATATTGTCCATGTTGTGGTTCTGCTAGACGACTTTCTTATCATCTACAGACCGTAAAGCTTTCGAGACCTTCTTCTTCTTCTTCTTCTTCTTCTTCTTCTTCTTCTTCTTCTTCTTCTTCTTCTTCTTCTTCTTCTTCTTCTTTCCGTTCCTGCCCACGATCATCAATAGTGATTACTTGGCACGTGAATTTTTTACAGGTTGAGGAGTCTGGGGAGGTGGGGGTGAAGAGTCACAGTGGTCCCGTCCTAGCGGGAGGCACGCGACACGAACGTGTCGACAGTGCTGGCCTCAACCACGGCTGGAGGTAGGGCATTCCAGTCCCTTATTGTTCTGGGGAGGAAGGCTGCACTCCGGTACTGCGTTCGGCAGGTGATGAGGCTGAACTGCTGGCTATGACATCGTCGCTGGCGTGGTGGTGGGGGAACCAGCTTTGACTTGATGCCAGGACAGTGGACGATGCTGTGTTTGATCTTATACAGCATCGACAGGCGAGCAAGCTTCCTGCGTTCCTCCAGGGACTGCCACCCAAGGGAGTCCAGCATCTGGCTGACACTTGAAGTGTTATGGTAGCGGTTGCAGACGAAACGGGCAGCACGTCTCTGGACAGCCTCGACCTTGTCGATGTGCTTCTGGGAGTGAGGATCCCATACCGACGAGGCATACTCGAGAGTAGGCCTGACAAAGGCCTTGTATGCCCTTTCTTTGACTGCTCTTGAAGAGATCTTGAGGTTGCGCCGGAGGAAGCCTAGGGTCTGGTTTGCCCTGCTGACGATGCTGTTGATATGGTCGTCCCAGCAGAGGTCATCCTGTATGATCACACCCAGGTACCTGGCCGCCCTCACTGTCTCTAGGGTATGTCCGTGAAGCTGGTAGGAGGGCTGTAGTGGGCGTCTGCTCCTCGTAACTGGCAAGGTATTGCACTTGGCAGGATGGAACTGCATGTCCCAGCTCTTCTCCCACTCCGCTAGGTATTGGAGGTCTTGTTGTAGTTGGGCCTGGTCGATGTCGTTGGTCACCGTCCTGTAGACTGCAGTATCGTCCGCAAACAGACGTGCCAGTGCCGTCAGTCTCCTGGGGAGATCGTTGATATAGGCTAAAAATAGCGTCGGCCCGAGAACCGAGCCTTGTGGCACCCCTGAGCGGACGTCAACGAAGGAGGAGCAACTGCCGTTCACCACCACAGCCTGCCGCCGGCGTTGAAGGAAGCTCTGGATCCACGCGAGGGCAGCTCCCTGGACACCATAGTTTCGGAGTTTGTGGGTCAGCAGGCTGTGGTTGACGCGATCAAACGCTTTCGCTAGATCCATGATCAGCACGTCCGTCTGCTTCCCTCCTTCCAGGTTGCTCATGAGCTCTTCGGTAAAATCCAGGAGCTGCGTCTCACAGGATCGACCACGACGAAAGCCGTGTTGTTTATCGTCGAGAATGTTGTTGTTGTCAAAATGCTGCAGCAGGGCACTCACCACAATGTGCTCCATAAGTTTGCACTCCAGAATCTCTACCCATGCCTGCACTAGGTGTCACGCGCAAGGGGAAAGGGGGGTAGGGGGGGGGGAATTCTTCCTCTTGTAAGGCAAATGACCCCTGGTGACTAGTCCTCTTTACCCCGACTGGCTGCAGTCTACCACCTTCCCTACATCTCGCACGCCACTTATGGCAGGGATGGGCTGTCCTCCCCTACGTGTGGAGATCTGTCTTCTCAGTGTTGTATCTTGTCCGCCACATCCCTAACGAGGCTGCCTTGCTTGTTTGCTGTGGCCTCTGAATGCAACACTCCATAATTCCTGGCTTGGCCCCAACTTTTCGCAAAATTTTGCTGTGAAGTGAGCCACGGTGCTGCAACTTGTTCGCGCTGGCGTTATTCCTCATGCCCAGCTTGTCTCTCCGTATTCACAAAGTCTTGCACGAAAGAAGTTGTCATTCTTAGGCGCCATTTTAGACCGTTTTGGAAGGCCTTTGCACAGACAACTTTGGATACCAACCGTTAAATATCGAACAGTGTACTCGTGCAAGTGCGATGAAGCATGCACATGCACTGCTTCAAAATAGAATATGGAAAAGTTAAAAATCGTGGACAGGTTAAGGAGTACTTTCGGAGCGAAGGTAATGCAATGGATAAATCGATAATTTAATGCGAGCGATCTCCAAAGCAATGTTGCTGAAATTGAAATAGGAAACCCTGCATATATGTTTGAAGGTGCCATTACTGTTTTCATTGACTCTGGGGCCCCATTGTCTTCTTTCTTATCCCATTGGAGTCTCAACAAACACACTAAACTGTTATCATACAGTGCTTTGACTTTCAGCACGGCGTTATTACCAATTCGATTTCTCTTGCTAGCGCGCCTTCTACAGATTTCGGGAGGTCCACAAACAAAAACAGCAAATTGATCAGCCCCTCACTCAGCCATAACGGAGACTCTCATACCAGCTTCATATCCTGCAAAAAACATTTGTCTTCTGCACGGGGCCCACATCTCCCGAGGCAAACTTGTCTTTTTACCCGTGTCTTGGCGAGTAGAGAGAGTGAGAGTGAGAGAGGAAGAGAAAAAGGCACCAAGTTCTCTTCAGCCCCGCTATCGACCAGAAGGGCTCTGGTGGAGGCTTGGCCGAGAAGCCCCGCTGCTGCAGATTGATTTGGGCATAAAAATGAAAGATACACAATTTGCAGGGAGAGACGTGTCCGGGGTAATGGCTGCCGTACATCGCTGGCATGCGCCATTGTTCGCAAGCTGCCGGAAAGATCGTGTAACTGATCTTTGGCTCCAGACGAGACTGTTGCCGAGGGCTAGCGGGGCTCCCACATCCTCTGGCTTCCACGAAAGGTCTTCCTCTGGAATTCGGCAATCAAACCTTGGTGAAGGGAAAACAGAACAGCTTTGTGCTCCCCTCAGTGTTTAGAAAAGACTGCCGGTCAGGAAACAATGAGTGATTCTGTGGATTGCTGTTGACGCTTGAGTGATAAGGTGAATAACTATTGATTAGGCAAAGTCGCTCTGACAGAAAATGTTAGCTTTACATGTCAGAAGCTGATTATTTGCTCCAGTCTTCAGTTTTTGTTATGTGCAAAAGGGGTAGAAAACAGATTTACGTGATACCTGATAACAGAGACCTTTGCAACAAAAGCACGGCATCAGCAATAACGGCGATGATGACGACAACACTTACAACGATGACATCAATGATACCAACACAAAAACAGCAAAATACAACAATAACAATGATAGTAACAACAGCTACGATTGATTTATGAGTCCGAACATCACCAGAAAGGTGTTTTGGGAATAAAAACAAGCGAAACGGTATTCCGCAAAAAAGGTTTTCAATATTTTTTCATTCTTGTGTTTTTTAGAGACAATATGTTGAGTTACCATGGCTGGAGTAAAAATTGATCGAATGAACATAGACCTCTTAGGAGTTCTGCAGCAACAGACGTTTATGAATTCAGCCACTAAAGGAAAAAATTATAAACGAACGCTAAGCTTCAAAACTCTCGACTGCAGAATATCTCAAAACATCAGAATAATAATTACAATACATCTTTTGAGTGAACTTTCTAAAATACGTAAATCTCCACATTCATTTAATTCTCTCGTCCTCTCAGCATTTCTTTCCAACTCACACCGTTCCAACTCACTCTATTCCAAGCCATTCCCTTCCAGCTTCTCCACATCACGTTCAGAGCGGCGTGAATGGCCATTGATTTTCACCACGACAGGGACGAGTTGCAGTCGTTGGAACGGGACCCTGGCTTGAAAGGGTCGAGGCAATGAGAGGAGCCCTGGGAGCTGAGGTGAATTCCTAATGAAACAGTGTCAAGTCAGGTCGCTGAGACTCCAACAGCGCCAGCAGCACTTGGAAGAAGGCTCTTTGGGAACACGCCTCCGGGCAACGATAAGTGACTGTCAAGCCCTCTTGTCTGAATCCTGCCAGTCCACTTCGTAAGCTTCCATCAGTTGCATCTGTTAATCAAGGGGCTTTGCTTAATGTTCTCCTGAGTCCATGGCCTGAAGAATGAGCGTAAACGTTCTGATGAGGAAATTATTTTAGTGATCATGATTACGTGATGTTATAAACACTCTTTAAAGGCCAAGCATCTCCTTCTGCAACTTTCTGTCGAATCCCAATGGGATAGTGAAGAATCTGTACTCGATTCCCGTCTAAGTATATACTACATTAATTTTGACGTACGTCGGAAACAAGAACAATTTCTTAAAATCAATATTGGATTTTCCCCCCATCTATGTGGAATTCTTCACCTTTACCAAAAATGTGAAATGGAAAGTGTCCAGTTTTTTCGTCACATGTTTTGCTGTTCAGGAAGTCAGAGTGTGATAAACAAAAACAATATATGGAAAATAAAAAGAAAACATGGAAGAAGCAAAGATAACCCACTACATTTCAGAAAGAGTTTGTTCAAATGTGATGCAAACTGTGTGTTGATATTTTATTTTTTTGTACGGAAAGAAAGCAACACTTTCAGCAGTACTTTCATTCTGTAACCGGTGACTCCTTCGGAAAAAAAGAAACAACAAAACACCGGAAACGGAAAAGTGCTGGCATTGTTCGTAGCTGACAATGATTTTTCTGTTACTTCCGTCAACCTCTTCTCTTCCTGAATATGAAAAATGCACCAAAATGACGCCATTGTCACCTTTGCTTTCAAGAATCTTCCTTTAAGATCAGAGTGCGGCAGAAAGGAAATACCTCGAAAATATTTTCTAAGTAGTTCCGCGATCCGAGTTCAGTTGTACTCAAAATTTTCAAGGATTGCATGCAATGTGTGGCATTATAAATTTTCTGTTCTAGGATAGCATGCAATGTGTGGCTTTCATAATTTTCAGTTCTAGAATAGCATGCAATGTGTGGCTTTCATAATTTTCAGTTCTAGGATAGCATGCAATGTGTGGCTTTCATAATTTTCAGTTCTAGGATAGCATGCAATGTGTGGCTTTCATAATTTTCAGTTCTATGATAGCATGCAATGTGTGGCTTTCATAATTTTCAGTTCTAGGATAGCATGCAATGTGTGGCTTTCATAATTTTCAGTTCTAGGATAGCATGCAATGTGTGGCTTTAATAATTTTCAGTTCTAGGATAGCTTTGCAGACGACGACGATCGATGCTGCACTAAAAAATAAATGTATCCTGAGGTAAGGACTTGTTAAGTGCTTTAGAGTAAATCTTCTTACTGGAAGGTTGTTTGTCTTACGTCCTTTCAAACGAAACTAGTTAAATTAAACGTCACAGGCAGAGCCTTTCGTGATAAATGTACCTTACATGCAGAGGGGTCTTGCCGTACATGAGCATTCCAGTAGTGCAGCACTTCTGTTTGTGTCGAAGTGAAAGGAATAGTAACATGTAAAATTCATACTTGCCTGTAAGAGCTTCTCTAAGAACTACCCACTTGTTCCTATAAAACGTTATTCGATTTATTGACGGAGTTTTCATAATCACAAGCAGCAAACGCAAAACTTCTGAGGACGGGAACGACTTAGATAGCTAGTTTTGATATCTTTGTCAAGTCAAAGAAAGTGATTGATCTGCATCTTCTAGAGATCATCAGTGAAAAAGCTTCCAAAGTAGACGGTTTCTTCAAAAACAGCAAAAACACACTTTGCAGATTTTTTTAGCTTCACAGTGACTGTGATAGATGGTAGGCCGAAACATTTGTTGACGCTGCATAAGGACTAACATAAATTAGTAATACGATTATATCGTTGTAAGGAATTTCCACTTTTTGATCAATAGTGTCAAGCATTTGATATTTGCATTGTCGGTGCTCAAGACAGTTCAATGAGTGACGAACCTGGTGTAATTAGTGATCCGCATCACTAACGAAAGCAAACAAATAAATGAAAGGTTAATACGACGTCGATGCGAAAACAAAATACTGCTATAGTAAGGTGTACATTTTGTGTAAAGTACAATGCATGTCCCACACCACTAGTTCATGACAGAATCCCATGATCTAAAGCGTTTTATTTCATAGCAGTCCCCTGTGTGAATCAGCTGAAAGCAGTGTGGCAATCAGATTGTTCTATCGGGTCTTTCACCTGGCCTTTTACGAGATCAACACTCAAGGGCTGAGGTGCTAAAAGGATTCTTGCCATCGGATGACCATCAATACAAGGCACGATGCTACCAGACAGACGTGACGACACAGTTGCTCCATGCCGTCAGTGAGTTCTTCGAAGACACTCGCAATGGGCAAGAGATGCCTCCTGTGGCACCTCTTTGGAGCCGGAGAAAGCCAAGCATCACGTGGGGAGGAAGCGGGCTTCCTCTCCCTTGGAAACAGCGCCCAGCGGAACACTTTGGGCAAGTGATGAGACATTCCCGCGTCACTCTGGACGACCAAAGGAAAATGCCGACAGACATCTCAAGATGTGGAGGGGGGGCAAGCATGTGCCACAGCAAGAGGGAGATGGTACGCTGGGGACACCTGCTCTTTTTTGCAGCCCTTGGTCGGGGTGCTGCATCATCAAAGTTGGATGTGAGGCAGACCGGTGTCGCCATACCCTGGACCAGAGCGGAGTACAGTCGCGACAGCTAGCGAGTAATGCAGTTGTCCGCCTCCTCCCTCCATCCCTACTGTTCAATAATGCATCACCTTGTCCCCTCGACCCTGGCGTCTGGATGCTTTTTTGTGCTGTCCCTCGGATCAGCACTTCGCAAGCGTTGCCAAGGGTGTCGTCCGTTTCATTGGTAAGGACAGGCGCCGCGTGTGGTGACACGCTCTCAGTGGCCACCATTCCGTGCGCGTCCTGTCGAGTGAGAGGGGTTGACCAACCGTGGTCCCCTGGAACAGCAGCAACAACGCTGCGTGGTACGGAGAAAAAGACTTCAGAGGAGCTATTGGAGAAATGAGATGTGAACGTGCGATGACTTTACTTGTCAAAGCTGCACATTTTCAGTTCCCTGGCAGGTCGACGTTGAGATCTGTTTTCCTCTTGCGAATGCATTGTAGTTTGACTATGGTAAGGCAGACAAAAGCCAACCACAATTCCTTACACAATGACTTTGAAATGCTTCGTATCAGCTCTCGTCTTGATCTGTAAGGCAACTACTCGCAACGACTCCTAGGTTTCCTCACGCGAATATACAGGGGTTTGATTATAGGAAGGCAGACGAAAGCAAACCACAATTCCTTTCACAAAGACTTTGTCGTGCTCCATATCAGTTCCCGTCTTAATATGTAAGGCAACCACCCGCAACGACACCTTGTGAATTACCAATTTACTGAGTGATTGGTTTCATACAAGTCAGTGAAGACGGCAAGATTCACGAGGAGGCTGCTGAGGCGTACAACCAAAGCCGTGCTGTATCTACTCTGTGCCGTATCTGAAAATCTATATGCAGTGTTGCTTGGCTTAAACATAGAACAATTGAGCTTCTTTCAATCAGTCATACTCACATTTGGGGTTATTGTACCCAAGCATAATGTTATATAAAGAGACATTCAATGTTTTCTCCCCTGCCAGATGAAACTCAGTCGCCTACATTAGCTTCCGCGTGTCAGTGTAGACATGTTTCGAAAGTATCGTCATAGAAACAGTTATTTAGATAGAACTGTTGATGTAAAATAAAAAATAATGCATTCCGACTGTATTTTCAAGCAGTTTCATGAAGAATATTTGATGCATTCTGCTGCATTTGATATTCATATATTCCATTTGAGTTTGTAAATGCTGTCAATAAATTTCCCCTGAAAGTGTCTTGTTGAAAGCACAGGAAAATAAAATGAATGAATGAACAAAAGAAAGAAGGAAGATTAACATTTCATTGCATGAATGAATGAATGAATGAATGAATGAATGATTGAATGAATGCATAATGACTGAATTACTCAATTATTTCGTAGAGAGCTGATGGAAAACGGACTATACACATTTACGTGTAACTTTTTGACAGAGCTAAACAAAATTTTAAAGGAAATATAGATCTATGTACAACTTGAAAACCGAGTTCATATATATGAGCGATAAAGTTAACTATAAATTTCCTTTTGGAAAATAGTATATGTAGATGCATTTAAGAATATTATTTTAGCAAGTGTGTGAAAAAATAGAAAGACTTCAGAACAACGTTATTGCTGCAAAGTGCCGAGGGCAATTGGCAATTATAAAAAAAGAGATCACGTGGAAGTTCAACAGCATGTCCATCGTAAACTTGTGCCTGTGTTCTGGAATTAACCTTCACTGCCAACTTTGCACCAGAGACGAGGGAGCGAAAGGGGAGCAGACCGTCTGGCTGATGAGCTGCTGGCTCCACTCTTCTTGCACAATATTCTGTAATTGTTCTTACTGCTGCAGTGGCCGCTTCCCCCCGCTCGTCCCTGCAGTGCCAATCGATGCGTTGCTTCGACGTGGAGTGAGAGGCCGAGGCAATGGAGGAGGGGGGAACTAGAGCTTGGCTAACTCTTCTTTTCAACCAGGCTAACGAAGTCCGCGTTGGAGGCCGTCCCTTGGATTGGCCAGGGCACTGGAGGGCAGGGGGACAACAAAGATTTTTTTGTGGTGACGTATCCCAGTCGACAAGAAGAGCTCCCCTGTGCTCTGCCTGGAGAGCTGAACAAACCCTGCGCGCTTCCGGGACGTGGGGTACCTCCTTCCCAGAGTCCTAGCTGCTCGCCTTCGCTGATTTGGTGCATTGTAGTCTCCAGCAGAGTTGCAGACGGCGCCAGAGTCCGCCATGTTTGATCTGGGACCTCGTCCGTGTTCCGGGCTGGATGCCAGTCTGTCAGGGACAGACGTGCACTTAGCAAGGATCCTGCTTTTTGGGGCATAGGTCCTCAGTTTGAACGGCACTCTCCTCTTTGTAGTCTCTGTGCACGGTGATTTTCTCTCCATCTGGTTTTTGCCAGGTTTCGACTTTTTGCCTCGTCTCCTTTCTACTCAAATTCTTTTTCTCGTAAATGCAGCCGCGTCTTTACTTAGGAAACTGGTTTGGATCCCTTTGAGAGTCTTTTTTTATGTCAGTGTTCCCTTAGTGCAAAGTTTAACTTAACTCTGACTTTGGGGTACAACAGTGCATTAAGTGTATCTCCCAAAAGAACGCTATCCATTGAGCGTGAACATTTTCTTTGTCGTACCGAGGTTGTTCGGTGGTAATAGAAGACTTTCTGTTTATTTTCTTCGTTGTTTTATCTAAACAGTTATCTCACGACCATAACAAAAGACAATCTATGTTTCCTGCTTCCTTTTCCATAATCGGGCCCCATGAAAAACTACTGACCACTGTGAAAAGACGCAAACTAAAGTAGTATGGGCACGTCTCACGATCGTCATGGCTTGCCAAGACTGTGCTACAAGGCACAGTAAAAGGAGGGAGGAGGAGAGGCAGATAAATGAAAAGATGGGAGGACAACGTCTCAGAGTGGACAGGAATGAGGCTCAGCGAAGCCTTGAGACAGTCCGAGAGGCGAGGGGAATGGAGAGAGCTGGTTGTCAGATCATCTGTGGTGTCCCAACGATCGTCCAGACTATGGGACAAGTGAAGTGATGTGAAGAAGTGTTAAGACTGCGTATCTTGTTAGGGGCCAGTCTATAAGGCATCAACAACTGCGCCTTCGGTAATCAGTGGGGGAAAAGAGTCATAGTTGTCCTCGTACTGTTCCCAGCCATCTGACATTGATCATCTTAACATATGGGACAACAGCAGTTGCCCAAAAACAAGCAGAATATCACACACAGTTGCTCGCACAGCAACATGTTTTTCTTGAGGCGTCATTGAGTTGGACGGACAAAAAGAATACACGTCATCAGCAGTGGGTGTCGTGGATCCTCATTACTGGGAGGCAGTGGGATGTTTGCACAAACCCGGCACGATAGACCCGTTTGTTCTTTGCTCCTTGTGCGTGCCTCATAGCGCCTCCTGGCGTAGTCTTGCCCCCTGTGGAGGGATATGTGGTGCAAGCATTTCGATCGATGGTCTGGTCCTGAACTGACCCAGCCTCCGGTCTGTCGCATGCTTGCTAAAGAATTATCTGTTCAAACAGGTATCGACTCTCGGTGTTGCATCTTTTCCTGATGTATTAAAACAAGAGACACAACGGAGAGAGAGAGAAAAAAGAGAGAGAGAGAGAGAGAGACAGACAGAGAGAGAGAAAGAGAGAGAGAGAAAGAGAGAGACAGACAGACAGACAGATAGATAGAGCAGAAAAAGGAGGGAAAGAGAGACAGAGACAGGGAAACAGAAACAGAGAGAGACAGAGAGAGAGAGAGAGACAGACAGACATATATATAGAGCAGAAAAAGGAGGGAGAGAGAGACAGAGACAGGGAAACAGACAGAGAGAGACACATAGAGAGAGAGAGACAGAGAGAGAGAAAGAGAGCAGAAAAAGGAGTGAGTGAGAGTCAGAGACAGGGAGAGTCAGAGAGAGACACAGAGAGATAGAGAGAGAGAGAGAGAGAGAGAGAGATGATTGTCTGGATTGGTATCAAATGTGAAAAGTCACAGACGCTTCAAGGTCCCAGTGGGATAGTGCCC
>JAWQFJ010007813.1:90000-95000 GCA_034096865.1 Theodoxus fluviatilis
TGATTGAAAAATATGTTTGGGACTGTGTCAAATTACCATTTAAGTCGCACATGCGTCGATGTGTACATTATCTTCTTAACTGCGAAGCGCGTTTGAGAGAAGCAAGCCTAAGAAATCTTACTCTTCTATCGTCTTCCCCATGTCGTAGGTGTTTTGAAATTTAACCGATATGCGTATTAGTAAAGAGCTGAAATGCTGAAGCGCCGTTTCCTCCAAGTATTTTTCGATTGCCAACTGTCTTTTAACTCGCTTCGAGAGTCCCATTTTCAAAAACCAATATACATTACATTCACGTATGTTGAAATATATCTTTGAAGTATTTCAGCATACAATTTTCAGAATAGGAACGTTTCCTGTTGACAGAATATGAAGTTCTGCATCGTATGAAATAAACACATACGTGTTGATGAGAGTCTTTCGAGAAACACAAATAGTGCCGATAATATCATCATGCAAAATTATAATAGTTTTCCCTCTACTTAATTTATGGTCTCATAGATTCCATTTTAGAGTCGAACATATCAAGGCTGATAGTCGGAACTTCTCATCTCGCCCACTGCTCATTTCCTTGTTATCGGTGGGGTTTTTTGTGATCAATAGATCTTTCATTAAGGTTACTATTTCATCCACGTTGACAAATCATCTGGAGAAAGTTTTGAAAGATGTCCGCATGCTTCCCCATTTGTTCCTGCTCACCTCCATTTCTCAAGTACTTTGGCCCCTGACAGTACATCTAGCAGCACGCTGTCGTGACAAGAACATCCCTGGAATATCGATGCTGGCGACGCTAGTCTTCAAGATAGGTCAGCTCCACTAGCAGTAAATTTACAGAAGCAAAGGCCAGGGGTATCCTCTCGTCGAGGACTTTCCTCTACCTTGCACGGCCATCCATGAACCTCTCCCCAAAGGCATGTGTCCTGAGCCTGGCCAGTGCCGAGGTAAACTAGCTGCAGATAAGCAGAGTTTACGTCCTTCGACTGGAGGTGGGCATGTTTATGAGGTTTACTGTAATCCGATTTGCCGCGCTGTCTTGTTGGAAATCGCACCTCTCCGTGACTGGAATAGATTTGGAACCGTTCTTTCAGACTGGACGCCAAGACGATTTCCCTTGGGAAGATTTCCTTTCGGAAGATCGTCGCAACCAGAGAGGCTGCAGTCAAACGGTCTCCAAGCAAGGATGCAGATAAAGATGCTGGGTCCGACCGAGGGGAAGATGGAATATGGTCACGAACCACGAATCAGTTACAGCAAAACAGAAGAACACCCAACTGACATTCCTGGATGCGGCCTTATCAAATATAACGTGAATGCAGGAACACTACTTCCTTACCGGATTCACTTCTGTTTGATGTCATGGAAATTACATCTTAGCGTAAACAATTATTTCTTGCATGAAATTGTCTCCTTTGAAAATCAGACAGAAGTGTTCTCGACTATTCCTGGAAAAGTCCTTTGTAAAGATCTCTACTTTATAGTTTACCTTTCACTTTCAATAGTGAAGCTTTGAAGTTTTACCCTTTGACTTGATTACCAGTTTCTTTCGTTTGTTGGTCTACTTATATATTGAGCTTTGTTCTATTGACTTTGGTTGAAAACTTATTTGGAAGCCATCATGACTTTTTTCCATGAAAACTAAAATCTGTCTTGTGTGTTCCGTCCAAGGTGACCGCTTCTGTATTGAGAAATTCAGTCCTGCGCATTAATTTCATTCCCAGTGAATAGACAACTTAGTCTGAATCCGATTTTTCTGGTGTCTGTATTTTCTGCTGCTGAGACTTCCATACTGATGTCTTACCGATTTGGTTGTCAGGAAACGTGGACGTGGCTCAGTACTCCTGACATGCAAAACTCTAAAGCAGTAACTTGAATCTTAGAAATGGATCTTAAAGTGTCACAGAAATACACGCTCCTGCAACAATAACGTTGCAAAAATGATAGAAGCATCGATGAATATGAAGAAAAGAAAAGCTACTCCCTGCAACGTTGGTCTTTTCTCTAGATCGATTTGGCACTGTGGATTACCAAGAGCTGTGAGGTCTGCGCGCTTCACCATCCGGGAACAGAAAGCGGCGGCACTTCAGCCGTCAAAGCCATGTGTGGAGGTCTCCTGGCTTCCTGCTGCAGCAAGCAGCGAGTGGAGATTCTGAAAGTGGAACACTGCACAGATGTAGTGGTGGTTGGAACGCGTATGGAGGGCTGGACGTGACACACAGGCGCTGAGCCAGAACAATGGGTGAGACTAAAGACCGCGCTTTTCTGGCTGTGTAGCACTTTGATAGTCTCCAGTCAGGACCCGAGTACACGAGATGAAGATGTGGGTTCGTAGGTGGCCTTTTTACTGTGTAGTCCCAGCATAGCACAGATGATGTAGGAGATGAATAGCACTGTCGGTAGTTCATCGCTCTGTCTTCCTCTTTTCCAAAGCATTATATCGATTTCTCGTTTCACGGTTTCATGCATGAAGCCAACAGTGCAGTTAATTTTTTCCCTATCAGTTAAGTTCATCTTACGCTCATTCGTCTCCACTTCTCTCTCTCTCTCATCCTCTCTCTCTCATCCTCTCTCTCTCTCTCTCTCTCTCTCTCTCTCTCTCTCTCTCTCTCTCACCCTCTCTCTCTCTCTCATCCTCTCTCTCTCTCTCTCACCCTCTATCTCTCTCACTCTCTCTCGCTCTCTCACACTCTCTCACACTCTCTCTCTATCTCTCTCACTCTCTCTCTCTCTCTCTCTCTCTCTCTCTCTCTCTCTCTCTCTCTCTCTCTTTCTCTCTCTCTTTCACTCTCCCTCCCTCCTCCCTCTTTCCCTCTCGCATGCGTGCTCGTACACACACAAACACACATAATCGTACATACACGAGTGTGCGCGCTTTGAACACACACAGATGCACACACGCACGCATGCACACCCACATACACGCACATTCACTCACTCACTCGCACGCACGCACGCACACACACACACACACACACACACACACACAAACACACACATGCACACGCAAACTCACATACAAATACACAGACACAGACACACATACACACGCATTCACACATAGAGACACACACACACACATACACGCGCGAGCGCATTCACACACACACACAAACGCGCGCGCACATACACACACACGCATTTATGTAGCCGCCATAATTTGATATCAAGGGGAATGCAGAGAAGAAACCACAATGACAACGGGTCTGCATTTGCGAATGGCCACAGCCGAGCCTCAGCTCGGGTAACTGAAAACTGCAGGTGTGACTCCTTTTAATATGGCAAGGAGGGAAGCGAGCGCGTTCCGCTCCATTTGGGTGATACAAGGCCGGCGCATGCGCCGTGCCTGTTCGCTCATGGAAAATTTTCCAGTGCCAGGTCACGGCAACCCTTCGTTCTGGCGTCTTCTATAAATAGCTTTTCCCTCCGTGCAAAACTCTTTTACGCGCGCGCACACATACACATATACGCGCGCGTGCACATCCAACGCTATGCTATACAATGCAGCGTAATACAATGGAATCTAATTCAACAGTGCAATACAACGGAATGTAATACAACACTGTGCAATACAACGGAATGCATACAACATAGTGCAATACAATGTAATGTAATACAATACTGTGCAATACAATGTAATGCAATACAATAATGTGCAATACAATGGAATACAATACTATGCAATTCCAAGCAATGCAACACAGTGCAACACAGTGCAATACAACTGAATGCAGTACAATACAGTGCAATGCCACACAATGTGATGCACTGCAACGTCACGAGATACAATGCAGTGCTATACAACGCAATGCAGTACAACACAGTGCGAGTCAATACAGTATAGTGAAATACACTACAAACGTACACTCGTACCAGTGCACTTCTTCCTACTGCCGCCAACGGCACTATACCCGTTTGTCCGGAGCTTCCGTTTCCAATATGGCGACGCGGCGTTCCTGGAGACGGCGTTGGAAGTTAATGACGAGGCTTACCCGGGAACCGTTGCTAAGGCTTCATTAACCTCACAGAGGACTCCAGTCGGACCAGGCCTAAACCCCCAACCGTACCGCCAAATCCCGCGATGGCCTGCTCCGATACTGCCTGACAAATATCGCGCTTTTCTGCGGAGCCAGCGGGGGCAAATTGAAATGGCGGCCTGAGTGAGACTTAAGTCGTAACGACCAGTCTGGAAGCCCGCACGTTTGCCAGTGAACTCAATTTCCTCGGCAGACACATAACTTCGTGATTAACTCCTGGGTGCTGCACTCGACAGCGTCGGACTGACCTGAAAGAGAGTGGTGACATCTGATGCTTGATGTGTGTGCTTCGTGTGCCTTTTGTATACTTCTTTTTGTATCACTTGTACTCGACGAACAGGTCTACATTGTCATAATCGTAGTCTATGTCTGATATCAGTGCTCTCTTTGAGCTGGAAAACAGAAGAGTTCGACCACTTTTCGGAATGTGCAAAGGGCAGAAAACATTTGCTGCAAGTAATGAATTTTGATATAAAACAGATTTTGTATTAACAAAGAAAGAAACCACATTTAAGACAGCTTATAGGAACAGACACGCAAGTAAACATATTTACTTGCACCGTGAGTGCGCAATGATTCAACCAAGCTCCCCTGTCTGCAGCTGTGTTCCAATTAGGCGATGCTTACGCTTTCGTCGCCGATGTTTTGACTCGCTGCAAAGGATTCTGGGACCTGCGGTAAGTGTTATCGACGTCGCTAACCATGTACTTGAGGTCCGATGTATAAGCCGCCGTTGAGGTCCGATGTATAAGCCGCCGTTGAGGCCGATGTATAAGCCGCCGTTGAGGTCCGATGTATAAGCCGCCGTTGAGGTCCGATGTATAAGCCGCCGTTGAGGTCCGATGTATAAGCCGCCGTTGAGGTCCGATGTATAAGCCGCCGTTGAGGCCGATGTATAAGCCGCCGTTGAGGTCCGATGTATAAGCCGCCGTTGAGGTCCGATGTATAAGCCGCCGTTGAGGTCCGATGTAT
>JAWQFJ010007813.1:112500-125000 GCA_034096865.1 Theodoxus fluviatilis
ACTGACAGAGAGTTGGATGTCCCAGCTCGTTGCCTCCTCGTAGCGTGGCATAGACATCATTCAAGGAAACAGAGCGTGACCCCTGTTGCTGCTGAATGAGTAACGGGCTCTGTCGCAAAGGTTTTGTGCTCTGCTGTCATACCGCAGGCTCGGGAAGCGGAATTTAGCGGGTATGTAGCCACCGCTTCCTCCGCCAATGCTGTTCCACTTGTCAAACATGCAATATAGATGTCTGGCTGGACACACGCATTCTCAATATTGATACAGACATCTTGCATCCGTGCATGCAAGCCCGCAGAGCAGCATTATGTATGTACATGAACGCGCACACGGGTGTGTAGTCTCGCACACAGAGGCACGCACTTAAATGCACACGCACTTTTGTACATGTGCAAATCGCATGTACACAGACTATTGCACACACACACAAACGTATACACACATGTACACTCACACATGTATACATACACACACACGCTCGTACGCATGCACGCACATACAGGGTGACACAAAAAAAAGTATCATCACCTAAACTTGAATAACTTTTGAAATATTCCATCAATTCTTTTAATTTTTTCAATTCATCAAGAAGAAGCCTTGTTCTGTGAGTGCACCAAAGTAGAACTTCGAGATGCCTTGGACCACTGAGCAAAAGATATTTATAGTCGAGGCATATTTTCGGCTGAAATCTATTCATTCAGCTCAGCTGCAATTCAGGCAACGGTTCGAATGTCGGGAATTTCGTCTCCACAGGACGATCTACAGTTGAGTCAACAAGTTCAGAACCCATGGGACTGTGCTAAACCTAAATGGTAAAGACACTAACAGACAATCACACTCTGGACGACCAAAATAATCAAGGACACCATCCAACGTTGCTGCAGTCAGAGACTCTGTTGCCCGCAGCCCAAGCAAGTCTGTGCGTCGTCGAAGTCAAGATCTTGGAATCAACCGTGAGTCCGTGAGGAGAATTTTGATCTCAGAACTCCACTTGTACCCTTGCAGAATACAGATTAAACAAAAGCTTACACCTGAAGACATGAGGAAGCGAGGGATGGCTACGGCAGCGTTTCCCTGACCGACTGATCAGCCGCAGATGTGACCCAGAGTTGTCGCCGCATTCACCGGACTTGAACCCCCCAGATTTTTATCTGTGGGGATACCTAAAGGACAGGGTGTATGTAAACATCCCCCAGACCATCCCAGACCTGAAGGCAGCAATCACAGCAGCCATAAGAGCGATCCCAAGGGAGGAGTGCGAG
The DNA here is from genome assembly GCA_034096865.1 of Theodoxus fluviatilis. NCBI lineage: Eukaryota > Metazoa > Mollusca > Gastropoda > Cycloneritida > Neritidae > Theodoxus > Theodoxus fluviatilis. The sequence goes on from JAWQFJ010007813.1 coordinate 113,763, forward strand.
AGGGTCCAAGTGTGTTTGCAGCACCAGGGAGCACACTTGGAGCACATTTTGGATCGCCAGTGACACAGAGAGGTTTTGAAGTACAGATGTGAAACTTTAGGGATGTCTGCTACATAGACGTGACCTAATGTCACCAAAGTTTTGTGTAGATCTGAGTAAAATTTCGAAAGTTATTCGAATTTTGGTGATGATACTTTTTTTGTGTCACCCTGTACATTCACACGACAGAGAAACAACACATACGTACATACACACACACGACAGAGAAACAACACATACGCACATACACACACACGACACAGAAACAACACATACGTACATACACACACACGTACATGCACACACACAAAATCACGCGCACATGCGCGTGCACAAAGAAATAACCAGGAAGACGATCTGTCTAAAACGCGACGCCCTTCCCACCCATGCACATCTGCTCCTTCAGTTGTTATGGTTTTTTCTTCTCTCATCTCTCTCTTGTGTTTTTCTTCTCTCATCTCTCTTGTGTTTTTCTTCTCTCATCTCTCTCTTGTGTTTTTCTTCTCTCATCTCTCTTGTGTTTTTCTTCTCTCATCTCTCTCTTGTGTTTTTCTTCTCTCATCTCTCTTGTGTTTTTCTTCTCTCATCTCTCTCTTGTGTTTTTCTTCTCTCATCTCTCTCTTGTGTTTTTCTTCTCTCATCTCTCTTGTGTTTTTCTTCTCTCATCTCTCTCTTGTGTTTTTCTTCTCTCATCTCTCTTGTGTTTTTCTTCTCTCATCTCTCTCTTGTGTTTTTCTTCTCTCATCTCTCTTGTGTTTTTCTTCTCTCATCTCTCTCTTGTGTTTTTCTTCTCTCATCTCTCTTGTGTTTTTCTTCTCTCATCTCTCTCTTGTGTTTTTCTTCTCTCATCTCTCTCTTGTGTTTTTCTTCTCTCATCTCTCTCTTGTGTTTTTCTTCTCTCATCTCTCTCTTGTGTTTTTCTTCTCTCATCTCTCTTGTGTTTTTCTTCTCTCATCTCTCTCTTGTGTTTTTCTTCTCTCATCTCTCTCTTGTGTTTTTCTTCTCTCATCTCTCTCTTGTGTTTTTCTTCTCTCATCTCTCTCTTGTGTTTTTCTTCTCTCATCTCTCTCTTGTGTTTTTCTTCTCTCATCTCTCTCTTGTGTTTTTCTTCTCTCATCTCTCTCTTGTGTTTTTCTTCTCTCATCTCTCTCTTGTGTTTTTCTTCTCTCATCTCTCTCTTGTGTTTTTCTTCTCTCATCTCTCTCTTGTGTTTTTCTTCTCTCATCTCTCTCTTGTGTTTTTCTTCTCTCATCTCTCTCTTGTGTTTTTCTTCTCTCATCTCTCTCTTGTGTTTTTCTTCTCTCATCTCTCTCTTGTGTTTTTCTTCTCTCATCTCTCTCTTGTGTTTTTCTTCTCTCATCTCTCTTGTGTTTTTCTTCTCTCATCTCTCTCTTGTGTTTTTCTTCTCTCATCTCTCTCTTGTGTTTTTTCTTCTCTCATCTCTCTCTTGTGTTTTTCTTCTCTCATCTCTCTCTTGTGTTTTTCTTCTCTCATCTCTCTCTTGTGTTTTTCTTCTCTCATCTCTCTCTTGTGTTTTTCTTCTCTCATCTCTCTTGTGTTTTTCTTCTCTCATCTCTCTCTTGTGTTTTTCTTCTCTCATCTCTCTTGTGTTTTTCTTCTCTCATCTCTCTCTTGTGTTTTTCTTCTCTCATCTCTCTCTTGTGTTTTTCTTCTCTCATCTCTCTCTTGTGTTTTTCTTCTCTCATCTCTCTCTTGTGTTTTTCTTCTCTCATCTCTCTCTTGTGTTTTTCTTCTCTCATCTCTCTCTTGTGTTTTTCTTCTCTCATCTCTCTTGTGTTTTTCTTCTCTCATCTCTCTTGTGTTTTTCTTCTCTCATCTCTCTCTTGTGTTTTTCTTCTCTCATCTCTCTCTTGTGTTTTTCTTCTCTCATCTCTCTCTTGTGTTTTTCTTCTCTCATCTCTCTCTTGTGTTTTTCTTCTCTCATCTCTCTCTTGTGTTTTTCTTCTCTCATCTCTCTCTTGTGTTTTTCTTCTCTCATCTCTCTCTTGTGTTTTTCTTCTCTCATCTCTCTCTTGTGTTTTTCTTCTCTCATCTCTCTCTTGTGTTTTTCTTCTCTCATCTCTCTCTTGTGTTTTTCTTCTCTCATCTCTCTCTTGTGTTTTTCTTCTCTCATCTCTCTCTTGTGTTTTTCTTCTCTCATCTCTCTCTTGTGTTTTTCTTCTCTCATCTCTCTCTTGTGTTTTTCTTCTCTCATCTCTCTCTTGTGTTTTTCTTCTCTCATCTCTCTCTTGTGTTTTTCTTCTCTCATCTCTCTTGTGTTTTTCTTCTCTCATCTCTCTTGTGTTTTTCTTCTCTCATCTCTCTCTTGTGTTTTTCTTCTCTCATCTCTCTCTTGTGTTTTTCTTCTCTCATCTCTCTCTTGTGTTTTTCTTCTCTCATCTCTCTCTTGTGTTTTTCTTCTCTCATCTCTCTCTTGTGTTTTTCTTCTCTCATCTCTCTCTTGTGTTTTTCTTCTCTCATCTCTCTTGTGTTTTTTCTTCTCTCATCTCTCTCTTGTGTTTTTCTTCTCTCATCTCTCTCTTGTGTTTTTCTTCTCTCATCTCTCTCTTGTGTTTTTCTTCTCTCATCTCTCTCTTGTGTTTTTCTTCTCTCATCTCTCTCTTGTGTTTTTCTTCTCTCATCTCTCTCTTGTGTTTTTCTTCTCTCATCTCTCTCTTGTGTTTTTCTTCTCTCATCTCTCTCTTGTGTTTTTCTTCTCTCATCTCTCTCTTGTGTTTTTCTTCTCTCATCTCTCTCTTGTGTTTTTCTTCTCTCATCTCTCTCTTGTGTTTTTCTTCTCTCATCTCTCTTGTGTTTTTCTTCTCTCATCTCTCTCTTGTGTTTTTCTTCGCTCATCTCTCTCTTGTGTTTTTCTTCTCTCACCTCTCTTGTGTTTTTCTTCTCTCATCTCTCTCTTGTGTTTTTCTTCTCTCATCTCTCTTGTGTTTTTCTTCTCTCATCTCTCTCTTGTGTTTTTCTTCTCTCATCTCTCTCTTGTGTTTTTCTTCTCTCATCTCTCTTGTGTTTTTCTTCTCTCATCTCTCTTGTGTTTTTCTTCTCTCATCTCTCTTGTGTTTTTCTTCTCTCATCTCTCTCTTGTGTTTTTCTTCTCTCATCTCTCTCTTGTGTTTTTCTTCTCTCATCTCTCTCTTGTGTTTTTCTTCTCTCATCTCTCTTGTGTTTTTCTTCTCTCATCTCTCTCTTGTGTTTTTCTTCTCTCATCTCTCTTGTGTTTTTCTTCTCTCATCTCTCTCTTGTGTTTTTCTTCTCTCATCTCTCTCTTGTGTTTTTCTTCTCTCATCTCTCTTGTGTTTTTCTTCTCTCATCTCTCTTGTGTTTTTCTTCTCTCATCTCTCTTGTGTTTTTCTTCTCTCATCTCTCTCTTGTGTTTTTCTTCTCTCATCTCTCTCTTGTGTTTTTCTTCTCTCATCTCTCTCTTGTGTTTTTCTTCTCTCATCTCTCTTGTGTTTTTCTTCTCTCATCTCTCTCTTGTGTTTTTCTTCTCTCATCTCTCTCTTGTGTTTTTCTTCTCTCATCTCTCTCTTGTGTTTTTCTTCTCTCATCTCTCTTGTGTTTTTCTTCTCTCATCTCTCTTGTGTTTTTCTTCTCTCATCTCTCTCTTGTGTTTTTCTTCTCTCATCTCTCTTGTGTTTTTCTTCTCTCATCTCTCTCTTGTGTTTTTCTTCTCTCATCTCTCTCTTGTGTTTTTCTTCTCTCATCTCTCTCTTGTGTTTTTCTTCTCTCATCTCTCTCTTGTGTTTTTCTTCTCTCATCTCTCTTGTGTTTTTCTTCTCTCATCTCTCTCTTGTGTTTTTCTTCGCTCATCTCTCTCTTGTGTTTTTTTTCTCTCATCTCTCTTGTGTTTTTCTTCTCTCATCTCTCTCTTGTGTTTTTCTTCTCTCATCTCTCTCTTGTGTTTTTCTTCTCTCATCTCACTCTTGTGTTTTTCTTCTCTCATCTCTCTTGTGTTTTTCTTCTCTCATCTCTCTCTTGTGTTTTTCTTCTCTCATCTCTCTCTTGTGTTTTTCTTCTCTCATCTCTCTCTTGTGTTTTTCTTCTCTCATCTCTCTTGTGTTTTTCTTCTCTCATCTCTCTTGTGTTTTTCTTCTCTCATCTCTCTTGTGCTTTTTCTTCAGAAAATGCCCACCTCTCACAGCACTCGACGTGCCTTCGGACAATAGCATGCTGGCTCTGTGACCATTTTTCCTCAGGCTTCAACAAGGCTGAGAAACTTTCCCCGGGGAAGTGGCTGTGTTTGCGGCTTCTCGCCGAGAAAAGTCAAAAGCTGTTTTGAAGAGCCCTCGGCGCCGCCATGAATAAGTCAGAAGGCCTGTGAGAGGTCGGAGCAGTCTCTCCAGAGGTGGGCGTTCTTTGGGCTCATCTATTTCAATTGTGTTAGCGCCATGGCGCTCTCGGAACTGCACAATGAATATTTGATGCGATTCTTCGAATTTTCTATGCCCTCTGCTTTCGCCGATAACTGCGAATGGGAAATGCCCATGCAGAGAGAGAGAGAGAGAGAGAGAGAGAGAGAGAGAGAGAGAGAGAGAGAGACAGAGAGAGAGAGAAACAGAGAGAGAGAGAGAGACAGAGAGAGAGAGAGAGAGGGATGAATGAAGACTTAGTTTTTTTCCAACTAAGCTCAAAGGCAGAGACGGCGCAAATTCCGAAGGACTTTCTCCCTCGATATTGACTTTGGCATGAAGAATTTAAGCTGAGGAGTTTGATGAGACACTTTATCGAGGAGCTGGGGGAGGGATTTCGACTAACTATTTTGTGACTCGCTACTTCCTCGTGGGGTAATTATTTGATTCCTGTCAATGACCTTTCTTTTTGCTTCACATAGGAAGCCACTAGACAAAGAATGCAGGCGTCTAGTGGTGACAGCAATGCGACTAGAATGGTACTGAGAGTTTGGAGCAAACACCTAAACTTGGGAAGAAAGCAAAGTGCATTGCTTGATTTATGCAAGTTGCTCCCGGAAGATTATCCTCCTACATTTTAAGATTGCCAGGAGGATTGTAGTATTTCAGTGAAACAAGCACTTGAGCTTGCAGGAGGAGCGCAATGCCATAGGCGATTATTGACAAGTGTGCTTCATGTGAGAGTACTGCATACCACTGCGGGATCAAGACAGGCTTTTCATGCAAAGCCATAAATAGAACGCAGATGCCGCATGTCATAGAATGGCCGACAATGGGCCCCTCTACAGTGCAAACGTCTGGGTGGCACCCAATCGGAAACAGGGACAAAGACCTTACGGCCACTATTCCTTGAACCTCGTTCCCCTCCGTTTCCACACAGACAAGCCACGGTGATGCGTGCCAGATTCGAATCCGAGAGGATGAAAATTCAAATTGGGGATTTCGTCAGAGCAAAAGTCCCCCCTTCCAGCAGACGTGTTTTGAAACGCGGACGACGGAGTAATCAGACAGCTGACCGGAACTTATTTATCTGTGCCTGGGAGGGCACCACTCTTGCAGGGGAGGCCTGAGGAGCCCGAAAGGGTCCTTTCACTGGCGCAGTCGGACCCTACAGCTACTGCAGCGGATCCAGGCATGCCGGGCGAGGGCGAAATCACGTAAAAATTCAAATTGCCGAAACTGTCCAGACACGACCAGCCTCCTCCAGACGATCCTTGGAGTCAAAGCCAGGGAAGGAGGTCCGGATCTTTTTTTCTTCTTCAGCCTCTTTCCCCTTCACGAGCAAACCTCGCCTTTGACTGCGAAGAATGTATGGGCAAAGCAAGACAGCTCTAGTGAAGCATCGATCTGACCGCCTGGTCCAGACAGGTCCGCGGCTTCTCTCCCTCTCCCTCTCCCTCTCCCTCCTTCTCTCTCTCTCTCTCCTCCACGGACTGCAGGAGGTTCAGGCTGGGTCGAGGAGTTCCCTGTTTCTGTGCAGCGTCCGTTTTTTGCAGTTTCGATCTTGGACTGCGTCTGTGATGAAGTGCTCGTCGACCAGTTTCTCCAGGCAGCTGCGTTCCTCGCCTTGGAAAGGCATCCGCCTCCTGTGTTGGAATGTGTTGCTGCAGGAACCGTATGGAGTATGCTCGAACTGAATGAAATGGGATTACTTTAGTTAGTTATACTCATTGCTTGCTGGGACTTCCTCTACATCCCTCCCTCCACTCCCACCCCCCACCCCCTCAAGTTCTTTCTTTCATCCCCCCCCTCTCTCCCTCTTTATTTCTCTCTCCTCTCTCTCTCTCTCTCTCTCTCTCTCTCACTGGACACTAACAGACTTCTTTAGATCCCCATGGGGCGTCAAGCAAGGAGCTTTAGAGAAGGTGGTCATCTAGCACAAGGCGAAAAATGGTTTCTGGATAACATGCTTCTAGAAATAGTCAACAATTACAAATACCTCGGTGTTGTTTTTTCCACCAGATTATCCATGAATGTTTGTACTAAAGACCTGGTAGTAAAAGGAAAACAAAAGTCTGTCCAGATATTAAAGGCTATTTGGAGTCTACATACTATCGATCCAAAAGTGTTTTTCAAGCTTTTCGACGCGCAGGTGCATTTCACCTTGCTTTATGGTTCAGAGGTATGGGGTTTGGGTAATGCAGAAAACATAGAAAAAGTCCATACATTTGCCTGTAAAAGGATTTTAGGGCTAGATACACGTACACCAAATTGTATGGTCTATGGAGATCTAGGTCGATATCCTCTGTCGGTTTCATATACCACCAGAGCTGTCAAATATTGGCTCAAATTGTCTGCAATGCCATCTACTCGACTCCCAAAAACAGGCTTACTTTATGCTGAAAAACTCTAAAATTGCTCAGAACCTCAATTGGGTGGAACGCATCCCAAACGTACTATGTAAGTGTGGTTTTTCTTATGCCTGGCAAAACGAGGGAGTTAGAAATGAAAAGTTTTTTTTGACGCAATTTAAGGCCAGACACGGCAGCTGTTTTAGACCAAAAAAGTGATTTTCGGATTTTTGCTGAATTTGCTTCCTCAACATCTAATCTATCGACTCCAACAATAACATCTTGTAAAAAAAATAGGCAAAAGTCGTTAAAACATTATTACAAAAGCGTGGGCTTGCATATTTATGCTAAGGATTCTGAAACATGGCCATTTTTAAAGCCCTCAAACGCATAGCAACGCTTTGGGAAATATGCGATGTTTGGTACCACCAGATAGCTCACGTTTCGAAGCTGTGTTGCCCTGCACTGTCGACAAAAATAGACTTCACTGCGATTGGTCACCAGCATTTGAATGAGCGGCAATGTTTGCGATAGATTTCCATATAAGGCTACGCATTACTATTTCATTGATAGCGTTAGCGTCTGGGTCAAAGTTTAGCCAATCAGAGCACAGCAAACACCTCGTCGATTCACTCGGCCTGCCCACAATGCACCGCGGTTGTAAACAATATGGCTGCATTGTTCCATGCGACTTTTGACTGTTCATCATATTTCAAGGCTATTTCTCGAAATTGATTACTGTTACAATTGTGTTGAGCAAAGAGAATGCCTCGTCCACAGAAACAAAAGCTTCGCCTGCAAGCAAAGCAAGCAGCTGCTGCTAAAAAGGCCAAGACTGAAGGGTTGAATGAGTCAGTGTTACAAATATCGGCTTCGACTAGTTCGAGTCGAACTTCGAGTTCGCCGGTTGCTCTCTGCAATAACATATATATTATTAGGTGAAATATATTTCATCAATGTGACTTCAAATGGAATATTTTTACTTCTGTCTGCTGCATATGTATACTTGTAAAAAAGGCCAAGACTGAAGGGTTGAATGAGTCAGTGTTACGAATATCGGCTTCAAGTCGAACTTCGACTTCGAGTTCGCCGGTTGCTCTCAGCAATAACGTATATATTATTAGGTGAAATATATTTCATCAATGTGACTTCAAATGGAATATTTTTACTTCTGTGTGCTGCATATGTATACTTGTGAAAAATCACACTGGATTTTGCTGTCTGCATGGAGCAGGGACCATCAATCTGTAAGTGTTGTTTTAGCCTTCTTTCTTCCCCTTTTTCTGCGTTTTGTGCTTTGTGTGCGTCTTGGTGTCTTCAAATCCCTAAGGCTCAGTAAGTTTTGAAGATAAATACTTCTACTTTGGCACACTGCTAGTTTGGATATTTTTGAAGATAATTACGTTTGCTCATTGACTTAAACCGTGTAGTTTTTTCATAAATCATAATCAGGCGGTTAAAACACACACCCGTGTAGGCCTTTTTATAAAAATAAATAAATAAAAATCCATAACCATCCAAATGCATTGAAACAACGTAAATATGTGACCATTGAGGAATTAAACCAATTGCAAGAAACAAAATTGGAATCAGTTTGATAGAATAGAAGTTATAGGCTTTTGATGTTTTTTGTTTGGCGGCCATTTTGGATCGTTGCCATGGAAACTGATGACATATATTATCAGGCATTATCATTTTTTAGCTCCTACATCAGTATACATTTGTTGACTAAAAAGAGATACAAAACAAATGACAGCAAACTTGGTCCAACATTAGCTGCCATGTCTGGCAGAAGCTAAGAAACTGCTTCCATCAAATATGGCACCAAAAACTTACTACCAGTGTTAGATCTATACCAATGGTATTCTTCATTTAAAGATCATCTTGGAATAGAAGATTATTTATTTCATCTTACTATCAAGAAATTCCGGGACGCTTTTGTGCGATTCCGTTTTGGAATAAATAATCTGCAGACGAACAAAAAAGTTCACAAATCGACAACACCTGGATACATGTGCGCTTTTTGTAGAAGCACAGAAAATGAAGAGCATTTCCTTTTGTATTGCCCCCTCTACAAGGAGCTCAGAGATAAGGTTATGAGTCGGCATATAACACGCAGTGCACAGAAAAGTTGCATACATCTGATCGAGGGAACAGATCCCGCAAAAACAAGAGAGGTAGGGATGTTCATCCACTATGCACTGATTTTGAGGGAGAAGGAGATCTCCATTAGCACTTCTATGGTTTAAGAATATTAGGACTGTAATCTGTCGTTCATTGTCAGAGATAACATGGTTTGATACGTTTTCTTTGTTTGTCACATGTAACGGGCGGTCAGCTCTCAAACTTGAATCCTAGTATCACTCTACCCCTACTGAGAGAGAGAGAAAGAGAGAGAGAGAGAGATGGAGAGAGAGAGAGAAGGAGAGAGAGAGAGAAAGAGAGAGAGAGAGAGAGATGGAGAGAGAGAGAGGGAGAGAGAGAGAGAGAGAGAGAGAGAGAGAGAGAGAGAGAGAGAGAGAGAGAGAGAGAGAGACTGACAGACTGACAGACAGACAGACAGACAGACAGACAGACAGACAGACAGACAGACAGACTGACAGACAGACAGAGAGACAGACAGACAAGCGAGCATATATAATTTTCTTCCAATACCTCATCACCTACGCTTTTCGAAATTGCTTTAGAATTGTTATACGTTGACTTTTTTTATGTCAGACTGTATTCTGTTTTCTACTGTATTCTACACATGAATGATATGCATATCAGAAATGTCTGTGCAAGGTCTTCGTGAACTTACAAAAACAGAATGTTGCCTAAGAAAGTAGCAGACGACTTTTTTTGCACAGCCTAGACACTAATCGAGACAGCACACTTTTTCTGGTGTCAGACCCAGTAGCTAGCCACCCTGTGGGAAATCTGTCAAATTGGTTGAGGCCCCAGGGACCTTGGCACAACACCGTAGGCCGGTGGCTGTTTTGGATCGCTCATCACTTTCTGTCCCTTCTATTTGTTTTCAAAGTCGTAGGGTCAGGAATCGCGGGAAAGGAAAAGGAAAGAGGGCATATCGACAATAGACATGGTGTGATCATGCTTGTTCTTCGTAGACTCAGGCATTTGAAGCGGACTGTTATCCAGAAATATATGGACTTGCTGAAGTAATATACTTAGATTTCGCATCATCACTCTTTACACATGAGTGTATTGTGGATATTAAAAAGCCCTTTGTTTCTGATTAACATTAATTAAGATGTGCTCTAATTCGAAGCAGAATTTCTGTGACGCACACAATATATGCTTTTCTCTCCAGTGAAGACATTATCGTGTTACAAAACAATAGCTTTTTGGTGACAGTTCTTAGCATTTGAAACAATTTATACTCGGATACTTTCCCACGCTTGCTCATGTCGATACGACCTCTGCTCCTACAAGAAAACATGGTCGTCTTTGTAGCTAAATAGTGGATATGGTCGGAGTTTTGGTATTGTGCTAGGGACTTGCGTTGATAACTTATTTTTGGAACTTGCTTTTACCCGATGGAGATATGCTTGGCCTCCACTGATGACTGGTGGTGCCGTTGTCTGAAGGGAGCGAAGGTGTATTTTGTCATGCACGATATAAGAACGTTTTACTCTTCGCCATGGACGTTACGAGGACTCCATTGATTTCACTACGACCAGACACGGTTACGTTCATGGCCGTCGCTTCCTCTACAGCAGCATCTACTCTTATTGCAACGTTGCCTCTGCCTGGACGTTATCTCTGTCTGGCCAAGCTACGCTCTCGCGTGAAAGCAAAGCCACGTTCTAAAGACGGGGCAGTCTAGGCTGAGGACAGTGAGGCAGATTACCGTAATCATATTTTAAAACTTCGTCCTTGTCTAGACGGGCTGTATTCTCACTGGACTGGAGATGAATGACATCGCAGCCGACGTGAGGCGAAAAAAAGCAACGTCCGTTCTCAGTGAAGTGTGGCGTTCCATGAATATACATGTACATCACCACCGCTTTGAGTAGTTTTGTTTGAAGTAGTAATTCCGTTGCTGTCCCCCCCCCTCTCTCTCTCTCTCTCTCTCTCTCTCTCTCTCTCTCTCTCTCTCTCTCTCTCTCGTCTGCCTGTCTGCCTGCCTGCCTGTCTGTCTGTCTGTCTGTCTGTCTGTCTGTCTGGCCGTCTGTCTGCCTCTACTTCTCTCTCTCTCTCTCTCTCTGTCTCTCTCTCTCTCTGTCTCTCTCTCTCTCTCTCTTCCTCTCTTACACATACACCCACACATAAACACACATGCACACACAAACACACACACACACACACACACACACACAAACACACACACACACATACACACACACACACAGAGAAATATACACACGTGTGCACGCACACCCATACACACGCACACACACACACACTTACACGCACACGCATACTTACATACATGCACACGCACAACCACACACAAAATCATAGAAAAACACACAGGTATGCAC
>JAWQFJ010007813.1:127500-155000 GCA_034096865.1 Theodoxus fluviatilis
CCCAGCCAGTATTCGTTGTGCCTGCAGTCCTTTGGTTTGGTTCTGGTCTGAGGTCTCGACGTGTTGCTCCGGCCAGTGAAAATGCGTGAGGTTTTCCCTCATCAGTTGTGAATTATATGCGTTATGTCTCTGCTGTTTTGTTTCTGTTGTGGTGCTTAGTTTCGTGATATCATTACAGCTACAAGATTCTCCTGCATTTGTGCACCACTATCTGTCTCAATACAGTAGTCGCCGCTTATAAAAAAACGCGGTTAATAAAAACAGCCGTTTATTAAATACAGTTGGTCCGGTCCGGATTTACATCGTTACTGATGGACATGTTCTACACGCAATCGGTTAATAAAAACGCCGCTTATTAAAAACACTTTTCTCGGTCCCAATGTGTTTTTAATAAGCGGCGACTACTGTAGCACATTTTGGTTTCGTGATATCATTGCAGCTACAAGATTCTCCTGCATTTGTGCACCACTATCTGTCTCAATAGCAAATTATATTCTGAAGTCCTACGCTGTGTACACTCATTGCTGACGATTGTGTAGTTTTCCCCCATATCATGAACAACACGGGTTAGTGTACCGTTGAGCCCGGTATGGATATCACCCCGAAACAAGGCATCTAGATACTTCAAAACCGATGCCTGCGTTATGCAACCATTTGAGTGTGAGTTGGCTTCTACACGCAGGGTTTGATTGGCTGGAGCTACCTGTCAATCAAGTTCTGGCCACACCTCCATTCCTGCACGACACTCAGTCCATTTTCGTACTCAGTGGTCTTGTCGAGCCACACAGCTGAACATCCATGTTTTCCTCTTCCTCCAAGCAACTGTATGGTCAAGGCAGTCAACACCAGTGCTGTCAACAAAATGGCTATCCCCTTCCTGGAGAATGCCAACCTGCTTCTACTGAGCTGAGACTGTTTGAGTCTCGCACACAGATTCTTTTGACACCCTCCAGCCAGCACCATTCTTCTTTGCCTGAGATCCATTGCAGAGTGTTTGCCACCCGTGCAAGAGTGCAAACACATGAAGACAGCAATCCAGGCAAAATGATAACGCTGTGTGATGGGCATTTTGCTTCGGGGAAAAGCTGCATGAAAAGGACCTCACACACAGGCATCCACAGTGGGCCGACCTATGCGACGCTGAAGTGATGTTTGACCAAAACAAAGCTGAGAGAGAAACCCATCTCGCTCTGTTGTTACTGACGCTGGAAGAGCCCGTCGGATAAAACCGTTCTCCTGCGCGATGGATGCCATTATGTTTTCATACCCTACAAGCCGTCCCGTCGCGATTGTCCGAGTGATTGATACGGCTGCCAGGCAGTCTTACCTTTCCTTCCTCAACTGACGGCGTGACCTATGATTAAGCCAACTTAAACCATTTACCCTGGCGCTGGTGTGTCATCTTTAATCTACCGTCAGACGAACTAGTGTTACCAGCCATGTAACTGGCTTTTTCGTGTCAGCCCTCGAGAGATTTGAGGGATGCAGTGTGAGGACGATCCACCCACACAATTTCGTCCTGAAGACAAATATTTTCCTCGCTGCTGGTTAGTCGTCCGTCCACATGTAGGGGATTGTGCTTTTTTCCGGAACAACTTTCCCCGATATTGTGTTAAGAAGCTGATGTATTTGTGACTAATGTGATCATGATGGTGGTGATGGTGGTGGCGGTGGCGGTGGTAAATGTAGCGTTCGAGATGGTAGAGGTGGTAGACGTTGTAACGATGGTGAGGTGACGGCAATGGTGATGATGTTGATGATGATGATATAATGATGACGACGACGACGACGATGGTGGTGGTGATGATGATGATGATGATGATGATGATGATGATGATGATGATGATGATGATGGTGAGGAGGAGGAAGACAAGGTGAGTAGACGAGCAAATGCAGAAGAAGCAGGAGCAGGAGAAAGAGGACAATGATGTGCATGAACGTAGAAAAGAAGGCTATGGACACAAAATGTCTTGATATCATTCGTAGCTGAACTCTAAAGGTGACCTCACCGATGCAAAGACACGGCCCAAAACGTATGCATGCATTTCGAGAAAGAATAAAGCTGGTAGCCTCTCAACCTCTCAGTCTCCGGTCTTTGTAACCACTCTCATCAAGGCGGTACCAGTAGAACTATTGTACTGCAACCAGTCCGTACAGACACGGCACAATGGAATGGGACTAGACAAGCCATTGGGAAAAAATGATCAGGGACACGCACGTTTGTGTTTTAGTTGCTATTAGTCGAGGCAGCCGGGCTGCCAGATGACTCGGATATGCAACCAGGCAAGCGAGTATTGGCTGCCTATGTAATGACTGAGCTCACTGTTATCGCATCGACTTTTCCTCTCTGCCCCATGCTGTAGCCGGCATGCTCACCTTTGAAGTACTTTTTCATGTGACAGTAGAAAAACCCTTCACTAAAGTATTTCCGGAGAGAATGTCCCAGAATCTTTGGCTGTCTTTCATCATACTGGGACGTGGGCATCTGATCCCACGTGGGAATTACAGGCAGCTAGGTGAAGTGGAAGGGGATCGAACGTACCCTTGCTGACAGTATGGAAACTTGCCTCTGTAGAGATTGTTGACGGAATGTTTGGGTTGTTTAGAGTAGAAAAGAATGAATGCATGAATGGCGTTTTACTATGTCAGCGATTGATCACGAAAATCAATAGAGCAGGATATAGTGAGAGCGAGATAAGACTCGATTTTCATGGCTTTCTAGTTTTGACGAATCACGTAGGGAGACACATTATGTCTGCTCTTATGCCAGCCCACAGGGTGATGGAGACAATAAAGTAATTGTATACGGGTGTGTCGTACATAGTGGTTTAAAAATCAACACGGAAATGAGTACAGCAGGCCCAGTAATACGAGAGAAACACGACTGAAAATATGTACAAGCTGTTGTGCATCACAAAGACAGGCAAACTTGGTCACATTGTGACCTTTCAACTATTTCAATGATGGCCTTTTGTCTGGTCAGTAAGTCGCACGATGCAGTATGATATGATATGCAGTGTAATACTGTGAGGTTTACGTGGCGTCTTTTAGTGTGGAGGGGTGATTGGTTTGTATGAGTAGTGTAGGAGTGCATTTTGTATGAGTTGTTTTCATCATAGACCACTTTGTAACACATGGGGAGGGATTCAGATCAGTCCGTGTCACGTAAATCCTCCTGAATCTGTTTACAGCATCCTTGCGTAGATCAGAGGAGACATTACACACACGTGTATGGTTATCTCATACCTCCGTCCATTGTAGTAGTGTAGACATTTCTTTAGGCAGTGGAATTCAATCTGATCTGTTCGAGGACGAAAAACTGCCACAAGCACGCGGTGTGCGGGTGAGAGTGGGAGGGAAGGGGAATGAGGGCCTTGCAGATGGACGGCAGCTCTCTTGGGCTGGAATTTTCTGCTGCCTGACGCTGATGCTGTAGGGCCAGACAGCCCGACCTGCTCCGCTCAGACCCGTCTTGCGCGCAAAATTGGATCGCTTTGGGATTGCTAGCGTCTTTGTGTTGGGAAAATCAGCCCAAACCGCGTCTAGGTGGTCAAGGAAAAGATTTCCATCTCCTTTCCATCTCTAGCTTTCGTCCCCATCCCTTCCCTCATCGCTCTTGTCTTTTGCTCCCCCCCTCCCCTCGCTCATCGTGCACATGAAGACTATCCGAGGAGTGATCGAGGTTATTTGGATTTCCTGGCTACTACATTCGTACTCACCCAACCCCACATTCCCCTCTGGAATGGAAGTAAGAACAGACCCACCACGAGATTCGTACTCACCCAACCCCACATTCCCCTCTGGAATGGAAGTAAGAACAGACCCACCACGAGATTCCTACTCACCCAACCCCACATTCCCGTCTGGAATGGAAGTAAGAACAGACCCACCACGAGATTCGTACTCACCCAACCCCACATTCCCCTCTGGAATGGAAGTAAAAACAGACCCACCACGAGATTCGTACTCACCCAACCCCACATTCCCCTCTGGAATGGAAGTAAGAACAGACCCACCACGAGATTCGTACTCACCCAACCCCACATTCCCCTCTGGAATGGAAGTAAGAACAGACCCACCACGAGATTCGTACAGGGCGAATAACCTCGGAAATCGAGCCGTCACTCGCTCTTACTCTAATATCTCTAGTTTTTTTTAAATATCAATTGATTCACATAGCCTACAAATGTTAATAAGCTGTGAAACTTCAGTCAATCATTTATTCCTCCCCCCACAGTTACCACTCACCCTCCACCCTCAATCCCCGTATTCTTTCCTAGTTTTGAAGTTTTCTAGATTGATTTGAACTTTTATGAACCTACTGGAATAAGTAACACTGCTTTGCGTTCAACGAATTTCCTTCTTCTAACCATCATCCTTTATTGAGAGCAGTTCTCCGGGGTCATGGTTGTTTTGCAGTGCTACGATGTCATCTTGTCTCTTCACTCGTAAACAATATGAACACTTATTATTTCGACAAAGTGTGTTGACTTCATCTGTATCTATCAACTTGTCTTTCCTCTCACATAAGGCTCCAGGACAATACTCGCAGTTAGCCTGCCTTCTTCGGGCTTGTGTCCATTTAAATACCTCCACTGTTTAGTGTAACAGGAGTGCATACCACCTGAGTTTAAATTAAGTTAAGTATTTGCTGTATAGTGTCGCCTTTGTTGTATTATCTGGTTAACAAATATCTCATATGACTGGGCGTAGCGTCTGCAGGCAAGCAGCGAACGGCGCGATCTAAAAATAGATAAGCGAGTGACATCTACCAACTTCCGGGGACATCCCTTAGCGAGCGTCCCCATTGCTGTGCTGCAAGATGGTTCGACACTGCTCCTGGGGAAAATGCAACAGCGATTCAAGATACAAGCAAAAAGACCACATGAAAGGAGTATTTTTTATAACGATGCCCGACCCACTTGTTGAATCGGAGAAATTCAATCGATGGGTGCATTTGTGCAGGCGACTACACTTCAAAGTAAAGCCAAGCAGCTCCTAGGCACGATGGAGACAGTTCATTTGTTCAAAGCATTTTGTTGGTGGCAATGGACCTACAGAAATGAACCCGGATCAACACCCTGCTCATTACACGGAACAGCAGGTGAGTTTTTATTATGATAGATCGCAATTAGGAGCTCCGCATCACACGGAATGGAAGATTTATCAAGCCTCCGTGCCGAACAGAGCGTTTTTGGCGTTCTTTCATTCCTTCAGCTGTTCACAACGCGGACTTACATTATGGATATATCTAGAGGGTTAAAGAGTAAAGCGACGGATATGCATTATTGCATACATAAGGCTACACGAATGATTTCGGTGGGGTTTATAATATATTAATTATTGTGTGATGAGCGGGAGTCTGCGAGAGATCGACCGTACAGTCATGACAAGACGTATATATATATATATATATATATATATATAAAATTCAATAAACAACTACATGGTGGAATAATACATAAGTTTATGGTAATTCACGTGTAAAGAAATCGTTTTAGTGTTGTCAATTTTAGCAGCAGTACAGAAATAATTTAATCTATTGTTTTGCCCGGCTTGATAACGCTCTGCACTAAAGACGCGCGTTCCACCATATACATAGCTCCCCGCTCACTCTCCACTCCAGAGAGTTTATAGCACTATTACTTGTATTAGAACAAACTCTGCCCTGGAGATACCGGGAGGGAGAATTCATGCGGGTGAGATTCAAATCACCAAGTTGACAAGTACTTAAAGTAGCTTTCAAAAGTGTTGTCCTTACCAGTGAAGGTTAGTACTGCGTATTCAATTAATTTGCAAGTAAATGTATGTGGCTATGAGTGTGTCATTCTCGGTAAATCGTATTTTAGAACTGCATATATCATGCGTGCCCGTTTTCCAGATCATCCATGCAGTTGATTATTTACACTACTACGCAAGCTGCAAATTTGAATTCACTTCTTCGGTTAACTGAATTGCTAAATTCTATACGAGAAGTAACGGTCATTGCGATGTTGGCTTATTTCAGTGTTAAAAGGCTGGAGTTAGTCAACTATGGGATTCCATTGCCGAGAAAAGCACTGAATATGTACGTTGCTCTTGCAAAAACGCAGTTTCAAATAAGTTTTTATTATCACGTACGTCACCAGTGATGCGCACGTGCGTGCGTGACAACCACTCGCACTGGGTAAGATGTCTTTGCGAGGCTTTGTCAGTTTGTGTGAACAAACGTCATTTGCACACGCCTTCTCCGATCGAATGCTGTCCCCGGAAGTAGTGCCGCCGCCGGAAAGTACAGAACGTGACGTCACGCCGAAGTGAACGCGGGCTTACAGACGCTACGCTATTGACTCATGGGCGAAAACAAAATCCCCTACAATAAATAGCCGATTTCGGAATTGATTATTTTTTTTTAATAGATACTAACTCTCTGTGTAAAGAGGAAATTCTGTTGATCAGTCTCTCTATATTCTCCGTTCTACATCAGTCTGTACGGCCTTTTTCCAATGCCCTGCACTGCAGTTAGTAAGAAATAATGCATGTCAACATATTAGTTCTATCTTTCCCGTTAAGTGTGTCATCTGTTTCGTAATCTTGCGCCCTGTCACGGGACACGTGTAGTGAGTGTAACCCATGGCTCGTGACTGGGTCTTGAGCAAATGTCAGTCTGGCAAACACTGAAAGAAAATGTTCTGCGCACGTGTCGAACGGGATACGTTGGTTTGTTGATCGAGTGCTTGCAGTCTATGCTTTGAAGACCTTCCCAGGCAAGGTGGTGTTTGCAGCTCCACAACCCTCAAACGCTCTCTGCCTTGCTTCCTGGAAAGCTCAAGTCTCATATTGGTAAATGAACAGACGAGTCGAATTTCTCGTTATCATGTTCCAGTTTTCCACTCAGAAACCACATATTCTGACTCTAGTTTTACATATCATCAGAACTTTTTAAAAAGGTGGACAAAATCTAGGTTTTTTAGGTTAATGTAAGATATTTATCAAATATCAAAATATTTTCTTGATGACACTTATACTCTTGTCTAGTCTGATGACTTCGATCCATTCTATCCTGCTTCACTTTGTTATGATGCAGCCATGATATCATTTCATTGCACATACACGTGTGCGTGCGCGCACGCACGCATTCACGCACACATGAAACACACACACAAACACTCACACACATACACACACATACTCACACACACTCACACACACATATTCACACACATACTCACACACACTCACACATACATACTCACACACACACACACACACACACACACACACACACACACACACACACACACAACACACACACTCTCCTTACTCAAAATATATGGGAACAGTTGCATTCTTTCGTCCATTTTATCTCTGCCACCCGTTTCTCTCTTACTCTTGTAATGCCCTCATTCCCAGCTCCCCTACCCCTACCCCCCAGTCACCACCCCCCTACCCCAACCCCCCAGCCACCACCCCCTGCATTCCCTCACCTACATCCAAAGCCTTTCACCAGCGCTTGAGCTGAGGTCATTCAGTCCAGAAGAGAGTCCAGCCTTGCCGTGTGTCCATATGTACAGAGCTGATTCGACTGGGCTTAGTTTGCTCCTTTCATCCCAGTCGCCAGACGTGTCATGGTTCTCGCTTCTCTACAGAGAACACGGTTAATGGGTATGATCTCAGGCTCTTCTTTGGACCATCAGTTTCCTCACCCACCCAGCACCTAACGCCCAATATAACCCAACACCCACGCCAACATCCACTCAACACAGACCCAACACCCACTTACCATCCACCCAACACCCAGCCAAAACCAACGTCCATCCTCCACTCCTTCAGCCACCAGGTGTCTCAGGGTTTTTGTCCCTTTTCCGAGATCAAGGTAAGTGGCTATATCTGTCTTTTCTCTTGACAAACAGTTTCTTCATTCACCCAGAATCCACCCGCCACCCCTTCAGTCAGTAAAGATCTCAGGGCTTCCCTCTCTCTACCGAGAATACTGTGATTGGACCTTTGGACTAGCAGTTTCTTCACCCACCTACCTACGCAGCCTTTATTCCTCTACCTCATTTCCACACGGGATCCAAGGGAATAGTCCCCGGTCCACTGCCCCTCCCCCCTCACACTTCCTCCAACCCCCTTCCTCTCCCCAATTCCCACTCTTGTCCAAAGCACCGCAACCTTGGCCCAGCCCTTTTCACTCCCTCCAATCATCAACCTCTATTCGTCCCTCCCTTCTTCCCTCTCTCCTTCCCCCCTTTCTCCCCGACCCTCGCCCTCAGCTCTTCAGCCTCGTCTTTTCCCCACTATTGCCCGCTCTCTTCCGCTCTGGACCTGGGTCAGGGCTGGCGATGGTGATCCCCCATCCCCCCCGTCTTTCCTTCCCGCTCCTTCCATGCCCATTCACTGCGATGCCTTTCTCGGCCTCGGTCTGTGGCACTGACATCGAGATTGTCCGACTCCATTGCTCGCGTCTCGCTCCTTTTGTATGGGTTTAATCTGTCTGGTTTATCCGCCAGCCCCTTTCATCAATCACTATTTAGCTTCGGCCTGCCCCCATGAAGTCCTTCCCGACCAGGGTCCGGCAGTGTGGTAATTCGCCTCCCTCTTCTCCACGTCTCCGTCCAGCACAGCCATTGATGGTGCAATGGCGAACAGCGCGGATAAAGGAAGAGGTTGAAATGAATAAGGTGCACCTAAATTAATGTGTTTATTGGTTATAAGAATGTTGATCTATGTCGTCGTGCACTCTCTTACCGATAAAGCATGTAATGTATATAATGAACGTTTGTTAGTTTCTTTGCTTTGTTGTTTCCGTTTTGCTTCTTCGATTGTTTACTCGTTTGCTCATTTGTTCCTTTGAAGAAATGGAGTTAGCTCTCACAATACTTAACTAAAGTGAGAGGTGCTCCATTTCCACACGTTAGTCGTGATAGAAAAATGATAGAAATCATATTCCGTCAGGATACCAAATCGTGTTGGGTGCTGTACTTTCTATCTACACGATTAACTTTTATATTTATTAAGAGCGGAAAGCGAAAAGTTTACGTGAAATCAGTGTACACAAGTTTGCTTTGTACAGTCACATGATAAATACAAAAGCGCTTTGGCATTTAGAAAATGCTTTTTCTCCCTCTGAATGCATTAGCAGAGTAGCAATACTAGTAACGATTTCTGAATATTATTAAAGCAATGATTAAAAGCTGTACGGTTTGTTACTTATTCAGGTTGAAAATCGATAACAAACATTGTTCTTTGAAAGCAAAAAGAAGACACACTGGTGATCGAATTGTCAAATTGATTTAAAACTACAAATGCAGTTTTGAGAAGTGTTCAAATTGTGAGGAAATGAAAATAATTCCCATTTATCGTTGAATTCGACACCATCATAGTGATAAAGGCATTGCTAGTCAGTGATAGTCATTAGCGATATCTCTATAATAACGTGCACGGCAATCCTGAACTTTCTGGAGGAGAGGACTCAGGATTAGGCACTTTTTGCGCCATCGGCATCCTAGCTGTTAGACTACGCCCTTGTTTTGGCCGCTTCCTCTGCCCCCTCAATTGGGTCTTACTGCCCACTCAGAGTTCTCTCCACGCCCTGCAGCAACAGCCAGGACTTCCCCCAGTGGCCAGGCAATTTGTTTGAGCCGTTTTCTGGCCCCGTAACACAATTTCCATCCCTGTCTCGCGCCAGCGTTCTCCCCCAGATCACCAGACGCCAGTGGCCGTGCTAGAGAAGCTCCTCCTGCTTCCCGCGGGCGACGGCGCAGTTTGTGGATGATGGATGCCGCTGCCTTGCCTCTCGTTCCCTTTCCTGAGATAATGCTGAAAAGAGAGGTAGTTGGGTGTTGGGTTCACCGTGATAGAGAACGTGCTGCCTGGAGATAAGATGGTTTGCCTCTTCCATGAAGATCCTCTGCATTTGCAGACTTTTACATTCTTGTACTGTTGTAGTTGTCTTAGGGCCGATTTGGTGGTTTTCTGGCTTAATGTTTGTTGGAATTTGTGGTATTGATGTTGGTACTGAATGTGCCATGACTACGGAATGGTGATTATCCATGAAACAGGCAATAGTGTATGCACTCGTGAGTTTGTCAATGATAAATCTGCGGATATTTTCTGGCACTGTCGAAGTCATAGTGCGCGCAAATGCATTTCGTCTTCAGCTCAGCTTTCTCATCTGCCTTCTTCGTCAGCATAATCACGTATGTCGACTGAGTAAAATACAACCATTTTGTAGAGTTCTACACGCACTATCCATTTCTGCACATGACTCTGAACATCAACCCTGAGGTCAACTGTAGTTCCAAACATATTTGTACATGAGTGACTGAATATGCTAATGCAGCAAACACGAATAGGTTTTGTTTCATGGTATCTTGTTGATAAGTAATGTGGATTTGTGAAGGCTGTGTCAGTGTGATCTGATCACACATGCCAGGGAACCATTTTCCGTGATTCTTGTTTTCTAAATTCTATGCTCTAGGTCTTCAGTATTATTACAGCACTGAAACATCAGTCGCTTTAATTATATTTCTAAAGTCTCTGTCCGCTTTCATCACTTTCTGAAGCATATCTGAAAATGACCTGCCCGATGCCATTCATAAGAGCAAGTGATACAACTGACCCTCTCCGAAATGTAAACTGACTTGTTTTCTTTGAAACCGCCCACGACGATGGAATGGCACTAGCCTGAGGAGCGTGGTCCTAAATTGAATTATACCTTTGAAATTCAGGCGGCGAATGTCCCTAACCTACTTAGTGGAGTTATTCAGAGATAATTTCTAGTAGGAAAATGGAATGTAAACACGTTTTGCACAAAGGAAAGTGGGGTGAAATCCTTGATTTGTTGAGTTGGGTAATCTACATTACTGAGGCTGCTGATTCCATAGCAGGGCATTTCCGGTCTCCATCAAACTATCTTGTCAATTTGATTTTCCGTCGAAGTTTAAAAAACGTATCTACCTAATCGTATTTGACGATTCTGCTAAATTGGTCGGGATTTAATTATCGCTCAATCCAATCACTTCCTCCTACAGGAAAAGTAAACTTCTATAAAATTCCAATTGGAGTACAATCAATGCATTCCCGTTCTACATCACCATTTGTCGAAAGAAAGGAAGATGTTGAATTGCGCTTTCTGAATCAAAGTCAAGTTCAGCACAGACCTCCACAGCTTCCTTTAATGTCGCTTGCGTACATCTTCCATTTGCAACGATTCAGTCGTTCAGGGAATGGGAAGAAGCCACTCGATAGTGTATAGACATGCGTTTGTGAACTTGGATTTACCGTTTCTTCGATTTTTACGTGCGTGCAGGTTTGCTTGAGACCATTCACTTCACATGAAAGCCTTTCCCCCCATGATTATCTTTTGCATTAACGAGCCGAGCCGAAATGCATCGGCATTTTTTGGTATTTAACTGAAAATTGGAAAGATAACTAGAACTAGAAGTAACAGGAGAAGAAGGGACACATCTGCTCCAAGTGTGACAGCTGTATGGATAACGTCATTCCACAGTACTGTGGTGGCTACTTGTTGGTCCACTTGCGCGTCTCCTGAAGTCGTGCATGTATGCATTTATGCTTGCTTTGAAACATGCCTTTCAAAAGCAAAACCTTTCAAAGCCAGCACAAAACAGGTCACAGACAAATGATGTTGAAATATAACTTGTGTATTTTAAAATTAATTTTTAATTTCGTTGTTGCACATACAGTGGGGACAAACAAACGCGCATTCCTCTGATTTAGCTGACGTACAAAGAAAGCGAAAGCAAAATTGTTCTTTTCAATAGCAAAATGTCCACCGTTGTTTCCTCATATTACTAGAACAGCAAACCTAACATCGTGATGGGTCAATACAGTGGATTAAATAAAGAGATGCGTTTGACTGCTATCTCATTGTTGTCTTCGTTTTTTTCTTGTTGGATGAACTATGAACTTTCTAGCTTGATGAAAACTGACGCCTGCGTTGGTTGTAAACTGATCGTGGTATCAACATGATTGTCAGCGAGGAAATATTCCATGATGAGCGACACTTGTCAAGTTGGCGATGTGCGCTTGAATTTTTTTTCTTGGCTCTATTTCATACATGCGTAGGAAAGAATCATGTGCGTCCATAAATATCACGCACATAGCAATCAGGTAGAGAGAGAAAGAAAGAGAGAGAGAGAGAGAGAGAGAGAGAGAGAGAGACGACAGAGAGAGACAGAGAGAGACAGAGAGAGAGACAGAGAGAGACAGAGACAGAGAGAGAGAGACATAGACAGAGAGAGAGACAGAGAGAGAGAAACAGAGAGAGAGAGCCAGAGGGAGAGAGAGACAGAGAGAGAGACAGAGAGAGAGACGGACTGAAAGACAGACAGACAGACAGACAGACATACAGACAGACAGACAGACAGACACACAGGCACACAGACAGACAGACAGACAGACAGACAGACAGACAGACAGACCGACAGACACACAGATAGACACACAGACACACAGACACAGACAGACACACAAAGAGAGACAGACAGACACACAGACAGACACACAACGATAGACAGACAGACAAAGAAAGAGACAGACGAAGAAATCGAGAGAGGAATTTACCATGTGAACCAACGAGAAAGACACACACACACACAGACACACAGGCACATACACACGCGTGCGCGCGCACACACACATACACGTACACACACACACACACACACACACGCACACACACACACATACACACACACACACACGCAGGAACACGCAGAAACAGACACATATCATTCATCTCACCCCACTAGCAAACTGGAGAGGCCGGATGAAAGGTGGTTATTTGTGTTGAAATTCCACGCTGTCTGAATGTAAAACTAACAATCTTTGAGACAAGTCGCAGGGGATGAAAGAACAAGAAGACCACACTGAGGGCAATACTCCGTGTTCTTCATCTCTTTGCCACAAAGACTTCAAACGGAAGATATTGCTCTTCTGCAGTCCTTCTCTTCTTTTTTCCGCCCCGTAGTTGTCCAACACCGTTCTTCCAGTGAGGGATCAATGCAGTCTGCTCTAAGAAGGGACAGCGGAGGAAAAGCTTCTTGATCCGAGGGGTCTTCTGACATGTTACGGCGTCTAAAGTCTACAAACGTTGCTTTCCTTCACCTCCGTCTCACACTGACTGAGGACTGTCATCAGATATGGATCCAAGCTTCTGCTTTGATTTCCTCCGACAGAGGGCAGTGTGGTGGGAAAAAAGAAATGGGCTGTTGTTTCAATATTTACCCGCGATCTCTGGAGGATTGGTCGACTTGTGGTACGCCTTAGAAGAAGTTCAAGTATCGCTGTCTACTTTGCAGTCAGCCATCCAGGCGTTGTCGATTCAGTGTGGGCGTGCTGTTTAGGCTGACTGCCTCTCTTCATTTCCGATTCATTTGTGTGTCTGAAGTAGTTGCAAATGGGGGAAAGAGTGTTTGAGTTGCCTCAATACCTTCTTAAATAGATATCTTTTTCCTTTTCATATTTTACCGTGAAACTAATATATGATTTTTTTACTAGACATTGCTTCTCTGATTGAAAAATGAATATTTGATAACCGGCATGCTGTGAGCACAATGGGGAATTGCTTTTTCAAAACACTGCACTTTTGAATTTTTAAATGTGTACTCTCTCTCTCTCTCTCTCTCTCTCTCTCTCTCTCTCTCTCTCTCTCTCTCTCTCCCTGTACATTTCATTACTCCATTTACTCGAAACAACGCACGATCGGCACTCTACATGTATACACCCAGTTGTCTTCACGGAAGCTTGCTGCCACGTGCTCGTGTCTGCAGCCGAGCCCTCCACCCAAAGCCGGTACCGTCATTCCTGTTAGAAGCGCCATGACCTCAGTGACATGACGTATCAGGTAGCTCGGAAGAGCGTCACTCTGACAGGCGGGAAGGGGAGGGAACGCATCATGGCTGTCGGATCCAAGTTCATCATTGCGTGTTTGAGAGGGATCAGATCCGGGCCCTCGTGTTTGCTCAGGGGGATAGCTTGTCCCTTTCAGACCTAGACATATTGATCTGCAGGGAAATTCATTTCTGATTGAATTTCCTCCCGTCAAATGCAAACAGTTCAAGTTCCTATTCCAAGATGCTTCTCCGCACGTCTTGACGTTTTTTTGTCGCCTTAGACGGCACGGAATAAAAGCTGTTTTCTCCAAGAATTTTTTAATATGAAAGTGCACTTTTTGACATGATTGAATTCCAATACTACGAAAACGATAATTTCTGTTTTTCTCCACAATAACCAAACTTTTACTACCCCCTGAAGAAATAGCAAAATGTTAGGACCAATATTTTAAAAAACGGATTCACTTCTGGAGTCTTGTATAAAATCAGTTCCCCAAGCTTAAACAAAGAGTGCATGTCTTTGCATAGAAAGCCAATGCAAACGGTGTCGGTTTAGAGGAATTCGATCTCGAGCAGCAAGATCGTTTCAGCAGTATCGATTTTGTTTGCATCAGATATGAGGACATTGCTTCTTTGATAACCTATAGTTGCTTGCTGTATTGTTACCTTTTATGGACTGCATAATGAATGAAAATGGATTATGAAATGAGATTCTGGGCAGGGGACCCACATTTAGACGCAGTTTTAGAGTTCAAGCTTCCGTTTTACCAAAGTCCGGACATGTGCTTGAAGCAATTTTAAATATATTTTCACTGCTTGACGTCTGTCCCTTGAGAAACGTAAATGGAAGTTCAACATAAAGGACACTGCCCCGCGATCAGTGGCGCCGTCTATCTCTTCTTTTTCCATGGCGCACAGGAAATCGCTGAGGCGCGCCGTGGAGCATTTGCCGGTCAAACAGCCGCACCAGCCTGTGTTTGACAAAGACCACATTCCGCATAGTGGGAGTGCAGACGCTCCCATGGGGAACTCATAACAAAAATTAGATAAACAACAGAGAGTTTGCTCTATCGATGGATGGATCTGGACCGCATGATAATTCGGTTACGTCTCGCAGTGATGGCCGGTGAACCCTCAAATGATGGGAGCGATTCTAATAAAAAGGTCAGTGCGGAAGCTGGGGTCCCTTGGCACGTAGTAACAGCTCCGTGTCCTAGAAAGGGAACAGTGCCCGTGCTTCGCCATCCGTAAGTGTGAACAGCGATTGTGGCACTGACGTGCATCTTGCTTTCGTTGAAAAGACAGAGGCATCCCTGTATAAGGTTGACTGATTAACCCTCATTCCAATTTCCTTCAGTCGGATTGTTGTTGCGTCATTCCTAATCCTTCTGTAAAGTTTTACCACCATCACCATCCCTCACTGTCTGGATAAAATCGCTATTGAAGGCATATAGT
Organism: Theodoxus fluviatilis; assembly: GCA_034096865.1. Lineage (NCBI taxonomy): Eukaryota > Metazoa > Mollusca > Gastropoda > Cycloneritida > Neritidae > Theodoxus > Theodoxus fluviatilis. Next base: position 142,797 of record JAWQFJ010007813.1, read on the forward strand.
CGTTCGTTTGGTGGGTTGCTTTAAACAAGAAATGTGGCTTTTCAGTAGCATTATGTTGCATTGTTGTGTGTTTGTCAAGAAACTCTTCCCTACTACTCTAGTTACTGTGAGATGTTGCTTTAGTACGAGTTACCCAAAGGAGATCCGTTTCCTTTTGAACATCAGGCTGTTGCTCCGTTGTGAAGGCGAGAAACAGCGCCCATTTTCTGAATACAGAAGACAGTTGTTCTTTGAGCGGACAGGAGTTGTCATGGGAACCAAATGATCACACGACTACACCGCTCATCCTCTTCGAGCCAGAACGTCATCAGTGGAGGCTGCTTAGTTTCTTAAAACTCATTCTGTTTAAATTCAAATTAAAATTTAATCCACTTTGTAAACAAAGGTACTGGGTGAGGTTGAGATGCTAATCTTACAGTCAGCCCTTCTGCACATCTTTTCTCTCTCTCTCTCTCTATCTATCTATCTCTCCCTCTCTCCCTACCTCTCTCTATCTCTCTCTCTATCACACACACACACACATACACACACACACATACACACACACACACGCACGCACGCACGCACGCACGCACTCACGCACGCACGCACGCACGCACACACACACACATCGCACGACAACTGAAAGGCGAGCACGACTGAACATTTGAAATGTAAAAAACATAGTTTCAGACGAGCATTGCAAACTGTACATATTCATTATAAATGAGCAACGCCCACAACTGCTTCAAGGTTATTCTAGTAAGGAAAAACAGACTGGTAAAAGTATGCAAATTAATTGGATAGAATCAAGAGACCCAAATGCTTGGTGGTTTACGCCTGAATTAGAGGCCCAAATAGCACCATCTGAAACAGGGATGGGGAGCGATACAGCAGCTCTTCGCAACTCATTTCCTCAATTTCACTCCTTCGATCTCGTCACGCGCTGCATCAAAGGCGAAGAGGAACAGATAAAGAAAATTCTGGATTAATGGATTGGAGGTCGTGGTTGTTTACTACCTCCAGTTTTGCATGCCCTTAAATTTCGCCCAATCAGAAATGCAATCAAATCCATGCAAGTGGGCGGACTGTGGAAATCGATTTGACATCAGAATGAGAAGATATCAACCAAATGTATTTCCAGACCTTATGATCTGCAGAGTTGTCGATGTCGTAGCCACCATCGCAGACTGTCGCAAGAATCGATAGTGTAGCAACATACTTTTTACTACCTCAAAAAGAAAGGAGAAAGATTTACGATAATGTGATAGGCGGCAGCTTTCCTTAGAACATGTCATCTTCTTTCATTGATGAATTTTGCCTTTTTATGGGCAATCTTGGTGTTACCGACCTCCAGTCTGAACAGGGCACTCGGCAAATGACAACACTTAGCTACTCACGCGTTGCTCTGGGCAGACCTCCATCAACCTTCATCAGTCCTTGGCATGGTGAAGCTTGCTGGAAACAGTCCTCGGCATGGTGAAGCTTGCTGGAAACAGTCCTCGGCATGGTGAAGCTTGCTGGAAACAGTCCTCGGCATGGTGAAGCTTGCTGGAAACAGTCCTCGGCATGGTGAAGCTTGCTGGAAACAGTCCTCGGCATGGTGAAGCTTGCTGGAAACAGTCCTTGGCATGATGAAGCCTGCTGTCGGCATGGTGAAGCCTGCTGGAAACAGTCCTTGGCATGGTGAAGCTTGCTGGAAACAGTCCTCGGCATGGTGAAGCTTGCTGGAAACAGTCCTTGGCATGGTGAAGCTTGCTGGAAACAGTCCTCGGCATGGTGAAGCTTGCTGGAAACAGTCCTTGGCATGGTGAAGCCTGCTGGAAACAGTCCTTGGCATGATGAAGCTTGCTGGAAACAGTCATTGGCATGGTGAAGCTTGCTGGAAACAGTCCTTGGCATGGTGAAGCTTGCTGGAAACAGTCCTCGGCATGGTGAAGCTTGCTGGAAACAGTCCTCGGCATGGTGAAGCTTGCTGGAAACAGTCCTCGGCATGGTGAAGCTTGCTGGAAACAGTCCTCGGCATGGTGAAGCTTGCTGGAAACAGTCCTTGGCATGATGAAGCCTGCTGTCGGCATGGTGAAGCCTGCTGGAAACAGTCCTTGGCATGGTGAAGCTTGCTGGAAACAGTCCGCGGCATGGTGAAGCTTGCTGGAAACAGTCCTCGGCATGGTGAAGCTTGCTGGAAACAGTCCTCGGCATGGTGAAGCTTGCTGGAAACAGTCCTCGGCATGGTGAAGCTTGCTGGAAACAGTCCTCGGCATGGTGAAGCTTGCTGGAAACAGTCCTCGGCATGGTGAAGCTTGCTGGAAACAGTCCTTGGCATGGTGAAGCTTGCTGGAAACAGTCCTTGGCATGGTGAAGCTTGCTGGAAACAGTCCTTGGCATGGTGAAGCCTGCTGGAAACAGTCCTTGGCATGGTGAAGCCTGCTGGAAACAGTCCTCGGCATGATGAAGCCTGCTGGAAACAGTCCTCGGCATGGTGAAGCTTGCTGGAAACAGTCCTCGGCATGGTGAAGCTTGCTGGAAACAGTCCTCGGCATGGTGAAGCTTGCTGGAAACAGTCCTCGGCATGGTGAAGCCTGCTGGAAACAGTCCTCGGCATGGTGAAGCTTGCTGGAAACAGTCCTTGGCATGGTGAAGCTTGCTGGAAACAGTCCTTGGCATGGTGAAGCCTGCTGGAAACAGTCCTCGGCATGGTGAAGCTTGCTGGAAACAGTCCTTGGCATGGTGAAGCTTGCTGGAAACAGTCCTCGGCATGGTGAAGCTTGCTGGAAACAGTCCTCGGCATGGTGAAGCTTGCTGGAAACAGTCCTCGGCATGATGAAGCCTGCTAGAAACAGTCCTCGGCATGGTGAAGCTTGCTGGAAACAGTCCTCGGCATGGTGAAGCTTGCTGGAAACAGTCCTTGGCATGGTGAAGCCTGCTGGAAACAGTCCTTGGCATGGTGAAGCCTGCTGGAAACAGTCCTTGGCATGGTGAAGCCTGCTGGAAACAGTCCTTGGCATGATGAAGCCTGCTGTCGGCATGGTGAAGCCTGCTGGAAACAGTCCTTGGCATGGTGAAGCTTGCTGGAAACAGTCCTTGACATGGTGAAGCCTGCTGGAAACAGTCCTTGGCATGGTGAAGCCTGCTGGAAACAGTCCTTGGCATGGTGAAGCTTGCTGGAAAGCAGAGCAGGATCTGAGCATGGCTGAAGGGAAGTACAGAACATACAGAGCACTTAGATGCTGTCTCACGCGTTTCATCAGTGTCACAAATGTTCTGCATACACTTTATCATAGAAGTTTGAAACAAAGCTCTGTAGATCTTTTTTCAACAAATCAATGAGACAGCTTCCACCCACCCCCTCCTCTTCCTCCCCCTCTTCCTACTTCCCTCATAGTGACGAAGAAGATCATCTCAGACAAGCTCCTTTTTGTTGTTATTGTTGTTGTTTGATCAGTTCATCGTATTGCGACGTAAGCACCGAGAGAAGATGCAGCTAGTTATATATAGTACACAGTGAAGTCAATGACTACAGGTCGCCAGTCCTACATGCGACTGCAAAGCTACATAAATTATTTTGGTCCCGTCATGCATCTGCCCCAGTGTCCCCTGGTAAACTATGTGGCAGCTTGGGGCAGCATTTTGGCTGAGCTACCGGGGTACAGTAGATGACAGAAGGCCAGCAGCCCTGGCTTACAGAGAATGGAGGGCCACTGAGCGGCTCTGGTTTCGTGTGGAACACACGCCAGTGATTGGCGTCATCAAGAGAAAGCATTGTAAATGTTTGTTGATTTTAGGCTCAGGAAACTCTCACTGCACCCAGTCGTTTAGTGTCCTTGGCATGATAAATTGTCTGATTAAAAAGTGTGGACATTTATCAAATATGTATTCTCACAAATAACTTGGAACGGAACCAAATGTTGAGAGAAGATAACGTTGCTGAATATTCCTCAGTGTTGGTGTACTGTATTCAAGCATTTCTGTGAATGTGTTAAAAAGAACCTGTACATCTGCATTGTTTAAATAAGCCTTCCCCCATTTCCACCCCCACCCCCACCCTCAGCCCTAATAATAACCATTGTACAGAAAACCTGCACCATCATCCCCTCTTATGGACAATGACAGAAACGTTCATATGGACCTAAGATTGTCATTTTTGTATTCATACATATATAGAACTCCTTGAAAGGTCGGGCCGATGACATAATGGGCAATGCGTAACCTTTGCTTTGAAGTGTGCTGTTTAGGAATCAACGCAAAATATCGGCGGTGCAACTTTTTGCACGAAATCTTTACTGTCGAACAACCATTTAAAAAATGCTCAGCAGCGTGTATTTGAATATCAGACTCCGATCAAACTCATCCATTTGCTGCACGCCCCGTTTTATAGTGGCCTTTCCTCTTTGATTCCCTCTATTCGTGGATCAAGTTTGTTCACGTAAGGGAGGAGACAAAAGCCGTGTTGGATGTGTCCTTGCCTGTCTAGAGCTGCGCGTTGCGAGCTCCGCCCTGCACTGTTGACCCAGGCCAATTCTCACTGCTGTCAGCTCCATGGCTGGCGGTTGTCCAAACTCCCAGTCGATCTGGTCCATGTCGCCGTCGAGGAGCGACAAGTAAATCCGTCACCGATCATGCGTGTTGATCTGACGCGCAAACCGCCGTGTCTCAGTGCATGCCCAACAGCGAGTCTGCAAAGAGGCCGGTAGAGAGGCAAACACTCTCGCCATCTGTCGTAGCTCCTCTCAATCACTCCACCATGGACATTGTTTGGCGCTCGAAGCTCAACTTTATGCTTCAGCTCTTTTCTTTGCCGACAAATCATGGCTTTCAGCCTATTTCCGGAGGTATTATCGCGGTCCGCTACTAGCACTGTGATGGGGCTGTCAGAGAGAGGACAGCGATAGTCGACAAGCCACCGTAAATAATGGAACAAGTGCCGCAGTTTTTGTGGCATTTTGATTCGGGACATTAGGCTTAAAAGTTCTCCGAGATGATGAAAGGGTCAATAGTAATTTGTCAATGTTCTGAGCTCTTTTGTCTTTCTCTCTAAATAGGAAGACCTCCATAAGAGTGTACTGCGCTGGCGCGATAGCACGATATTGGATTTTTCCTGAGGACAGTGCTTTACAGACATAAAAGCTGCGTCATGGACTGGGTCATCTTTTGAGATCATTGTCTCTTGTGGTATACTTGATCAAATACCAGCTTGAGGACGTTGCAAGCCAAAGTGCATTCCACTCACTGAAATGGTTGAATTAACTTTCAGTGAAGTAGATTAGAGTCACTCTGACATGCTTCCCCAAAGAGCACGCTTCACTTTTTCTGCCAGTCATACGTCTTTTAAGTAAGTGTATGAGAATGTTACAAACCATGAAATCTGTCTCGTGCAAAACAGGACTGCTGAAAGCATTTAGTCGGATTTTAATGTGAAAGGGACTAAAGTGGTGGGCACAATGTATACCGTATGTCTAAGCAGTTTTGATGTCGAATAGCTTGAGCCATTTAAGTTACCGAAACATCATACAGCACTGAGAACGATTCCTCTTTTTAACCAAACATTCGTATTTTAAGTTTTCAAAGGTGAAAAAACATATTGGTAGTTATGTGTAGTGCTGTCACCTTTTATCGCATGCAATATTTCAATTGATAACAACCATGAGACGCCAAGGCGTTTTCCAAGGGCGCAAAGCGTGGAAAATAACGACACAACTGTGAGATGGACTGGAAAGTGTAGGCGCGTCGAGTCGCTTATCTAAGACTTGATGTCCGAATCTATTTGATAAGTCTCATGTCGCTATGCGTCGCCACACTAAAAAAGCAACCCAAAGATCAGTGGCATTCGATAGTGCACTTCAGGAACTCTCCGTACCAGGACAAGCAGAGAACCTGTACGTCCTCTCAACATGATCAGGGGTCTTTATGGGGGGAAAAAGTCGGAAACATGGCGTCGTCTAAGCGTCTCCTTCCACGTACCCTGTCTACCGGCGGACCGGAATTCTCTCTGGCACCAGCATCCGCAGCGCACCACGTCTCCACGACTCTCCATCCGTGAACTTTGACATTTGTCCAGATTGGCACACGACACCGGGTAGGCTCTCTGGCCCAAGTCCCTGAGCGACAACAAGGCACTTCCGGAGGATATGACGACAGCTTCCTGCCGATCCGAGGACCTCTGCTCCGTGAGGCGTCCACAAGACTCGTCTGCCTGCGTCATCAATAACCAGAGCCCGTCTTCGCCTGACAGGCGAAATGGCGAAAACATAGCGGGAATCCGGTGTTTTTTTTTTCTTGGCCCCAGCCTTTCAGAGAAATTAAATTGAATGTAGCCCATTGCGTTGCGAGCTCAAGGAAAGAAGGTTGTACGACTTCCGTCGAGGGAAACCAGAACCACATTAGCGCACGAGAGTATGACTGTTTTGAAGAGGAATTTATGCGAATTTGTTGTAGCGTTGTACACAGAGTAGAAGGAAAAGGAATTTTGTAGAGAGCCGAATCTTCAAATGCAGTAAAATCGTGGTTGAAGATAAATAAGAGACGGAATTTTCTTCCCTTTGTGCGGACGTTGTGAAGGAGCATATTTTTCTTACATCGAAACAATGCAAGGCCACTAGAGAAATTTTGAAAAAGTTGTTTTAACGTGAAGCGATTGGATTCCTTTTCCTAATGATACTGATTTGTCCCGTTTTGCGAGCCTTTCAGCGAAGGCATGTCCGGAAAGAGTGTTTGGCGTGTTTAAAACAAGCACCCCATGGCTGAGAAAGGAAGCAAAAAATATATATTTCTGCACGTTTCCTACGTTCAATTCACCAACACAAGATTTATTTGTATCACGCCCGTAGCATTACATGATAGAATCCCTCATTTGCAACCTTTCTCCATTTCATCTTCTCTTTTGAATATTGTTCTGGACTCTTGAGGATTTTTGACAAAGAAATGTATCAAGAGGAACCTAAAAGAGCTGATTCTACTCTCCTTGGGGGAAAACAACTCTTGACTGAATATCATAATGCACAGAAATGCACGCCTCTCGAATCATTCCAAATGTAGTTGTGTATTGAAGACTCGAGAATGACTGCCTTCTCAAACTGGAAACAAAAAATCTGAACCCAAAAAACCCATAAGGAATACATCTTTCATTAGGTTCTTGACAAGATGGACTTCACTGATCTGTAATCTTACAGTGATAGTGTACAGACAGACTACACAAAAAGCACAATTTATCGTGCAATAACTTTGTGCAATAACTCTAATCGAGATATGCGAAGCCATACACTCTGACAGAGAGACACATATCATCCATGCAGACATGAGTCTATAGACCTGTCTTAATAAGCACAATTTTCTTCTGACTCGGATCCTTATTGTTCTATTTTCTTCGCAGACAAATGTTACTTCACAGCCTAACTGACAGCATGGCCTTATCAGGCCACAGAATGCTGACAACACACGAATACTGATGAGGCAGGGTATACTGCTATGACACAAAATAGCGTAACAAGACTATCTAAACTCTTTTTTCCCTTAATGTGGCGGTCTAATACTTGGGTGATTGTTTCGAATACTGGTCAGAGACAAAAAGCGTAAAGATGCAGTGGACAATAAAAGGTATTGACTGGCAGAGCTCTGAGGTGTCTAGTCTGAAGAATGGTGTTTTGTTGGTGAGAACAGCCATATGTCTGATGAGATTCCAGCAGCACCACTAGAAACAATATAAGTGGCAATTCCTCACCACTAACACGACTACAGCAGCCACTTCCACCAGCACCACAACCAATACAACCATCATTTCCATCACCGCCACTACTTTCATCACAACTACCACCAACCATCACTGCCACCTCAACTACCACTACAATTACTAGTAAAACTGGCATGATAATCACCATCATTGTGGGAAGGGAAATACCTTATTAGGAGATAATTCATGGATATCGTGCCGCGCCAAGAAATGAACACGGTTTGCATCTTTTGAATCAAATACAATCGCAATTGGATTATAGATATTTACACAGAATATGTGATTTGAATGTATGGAAAAGAAAGGATAGAAGACTTGGTAATTACACTTGAAGGGTTTGCTCGGCATTAGCGATTCGTTGGTGGATGGTTGCTGTGAAACTGCTTCATGGCTGCTGTGAAAATACTTCATGGTTGCTGTGAAACTGCTTCATGGTTGCTGTGAAACTGCTTCATGGTTGCTGCGAAACTGCTTAATGGTTGCTGTGAAACTGCTTAATGGTAGCTGTGAAACTGCTTCATGCTTGCTGTGAAACTGCTTCATGGTTGCAGTGAAACTGCTTCATGGTTGCTGTGAAACTGCTTCATGGTTGCTGTGAAACTGCTTCATGGTTGCTGTGAAACTGCTTCATGGTTGCTGTGAAACTGCTTCATGGTTGCTGTGAAACTGCTTCATGGTTGCTGTGAAACTGCTTCATGGTTGCTGTGAAACTGCTTCATGGTTGCAGTGAAACTGCTTCATGGTTGCAGTGAAACTGCTTCATGGTTGCTGTGAAACTGCTTCATTGTTGCTGTGAAACTACTTCATGGTTGCTGTGAAACTGCTTCATTGTTGCTGTGAAACTGCTTCATTGTTGCTGTGAAACTGCTTCATTGTTGCTGTGAAACTGCTTTATGGTAGCTGTAAAACTGCTTTATGGTAGCTGTAAAACTGCTTCATGGTTGGGACTAAATAGTACCTGAAGTCCCTCTCCCTCGGCTTTCGATACTGCACTTCAGCGGCTTTACGTAACGAGACAAACATAGTACTGGCACGTCCTCTCAGCAAGATCTTCCTACCTAGAGGTTGCTTATCGATCTCTAAAGGCAAAGTAAAGACGCGATAACTTCCGAGCAGTACTGGAACGAGGAGAATTTACGTCCAAGTGTACAGCCTGGAAAATCGAGGTTTCGATAATAAGGGGGGGCCAACACCGGTACACCTTCTCTGTCAAGGTAGCGAGAATATCATGCCTCGTAAACCACAGCCAACAGTCGCTAGCATGTCCTGGTTGAGCATGACAGATTACAGCGCTGTTGTGACCGTCAGCATGTTTTATCTGACGTGGGGCGTCTGCCCTAGGACAACGAAGAGCTCACGAGACAGGAGGCAGAGAGGAGCAGAATATTCAGAAAAGGACTTCGGGGTGCGGGGACAGACGTAGCCTCCCTGGAGACAGATGCCAGTGGATGCTGGTAATGACGTCTTCTTCTGTCAACGGGACTTTCGCAGAGGACCCACGCCTTGCATTCCAGGTGTCAGGGATTCTCAGTCTCAACATTACAACCACTGATTCAGTCTGAGAGCTTAGCGTGGTTTTGATTGTAAAATGACAACCGAGCCTACTAGAATATTGAGTAATTGATTAAGATAGCTAAACTTTCTGTCTTAGAAACGCTATACGGTTTATTGCGTAAGTTGTTCTAGTATGAAGACATTCATTTCGACGTGGATCCCCCTGTGGGGTTGGGGCTATTACTGACCCTGTACATCTCCTTGAGAGATTCGGAAGAGGCGAGTGACGAGGGAAAGGGAGTTATGACTTGCTCTCACTGCCACCGACTCCAGTGATTATCGTCATCAAAACTTTGCACAGCCTGCAAATGCTGATGCGCTGTTAAACTTCATTCATCACGATATTTTTTCTTTATTCACTCTTAACATAGGTAGCTCGCTTACGTCATTTGCATTTCGCAGAATTATATCATTGCTTCACACACACTACGTCTAATATTTGATGTTACTTTTGCTTCCACCTTATGCCATGCATTTCTTTGCTAGTAATATCTATTGTTGTCATATACTCATGTCACTAGCACGGGTAAGCGATACCAACGTTCGCAGGTTCTCCTTTCTGTACACGTTTCTGGATTTTCCCCCTGTTATAAACGCATTGTTGTCCCTGTACAACACATTTTTAGAGAGAGGGACAGGGAGAGGAGAGAGAGAGAGAGAGAGAGAGAGAGAGAGAGAGAGAGAGAGAGAGAGAGAACGATCGAACGAACGAAATACTTTATTTGTTTAGGCCTCTGGCCCATCACAACATAATTGTTTTACATCACTCTGGTTGTGCTGACGGCATCTCCTCTTCTTTTACTTGCATGCAACAAGTACAATGCCACAGATCTTATCGTATTGACATTGTCGGATGCCAGCACCATCGCAATATCAACACGTTTAGCAGGATCAAACAAATTAAAAACATAATTCTGCCTTATATCTGCGTATGCTGGGCATCGCAACAGGAAATGAATCTCATCTTCCTATCTTCCTCATTGCACGATGGACAAAGTAAAGACCGTTGAGGATCATTTGTGAAGCGGTGTCTGTGGATGATTAAATTGCGAAAACCAGCACGAAAGCGGACAAATACATCTTTGAGGATTCGCCGATCTATCGCGCACAAATACTGTTCCCGGCTGAAAACACATTTGAATTGCCCATAGAAGGCATACCTTTTACTGCTTGAGAGAGAGAGAGAGAGAGAGAGAGAGAGAGAGAGAGAGAGAGAGAGAGAGAGAGAGAGAGAGAGAAAGAGAGAGAGGCAAATACTGTTCCCGGCTGAAAACACATTTGAATTGCCTACAGAAGGCATACCTTTCACTGCTTGAGAGAGAGAGAGAGAGAGAGAGAGAGAGAGAGAGAGAGAGGCAGAGAGAGAGGCAGAGAGAGAGAGAGAGAGAGAGAGAGAGGGGTGGGGTGTTGTTCTCCACACTACGAGCAAGCATGTCAAGTGTAACCAAGCATCAGCATGAGTGAAAGCGCACGCTCAATCATCCGAGCACACATCGATAAACATCGGCGCACGCATATCCCTGTATGCAGCGTTCGATGTGTGTACTTCATCCGTCCTGCCTGTGTCCACTTCCTGGGACAGAACAGAGTTCTGGAGAAGTAGCTTCCCAGGAACTTCCTGCAGTCAACAACGCTCTAAAATCGATGGTAAACACTTTCAAGCAGAGGCGCCCCCTCATCCTCCCCGGTGTTTTGCCTAATTTCCGGACACCGCCAACAGTTGGGCTACGCAAGGCTGGCAGTTGTTGGCCAGGCACAGGGTCCACAAGGGGCTGAGTCTCAGGCACGCATGCCTTTATTAATTCCTCAATCGATGGCGGCCAATTTGAGCGAAGACCCGAAGTGGGTGTCTGCCGCTTCTTGAGGATCTTCATCCCGAGCTCCTGGCTTTGGCTCTCCAGCTCAGCACAGCCTGATCCACGTGTGGGGGTCGAATGGGACGGCCTGACGGAGAAGCCATGTGCGAAGTGCGTTCGCACGAGCGTGTTGACAGTGGAAACAGTGGCAGTGTTGATGGATGGAAGGGGAAGCGTGCAGATACCATATCCTCCTCGTACAGTCCTCCACCGTCTCGTCACCGGCGTGTCAAAACAGTGTGTCTTCTTGTCATCAAGGCGGCAAGAATTGAAGGATGTATTACGCCTTGCCCGCTTATTGAAAACAAGTTTGTGGCAAGTGGGCGAGAGCAATGTTATTCGTTCCATCGAGTACAGTGCCATTGTGGAGAAGAAAGCCATTGCTATCCATTGAAAAACGAGGCCAACACCCTTAGAGAGGTCTGTTTATGAACGAAAAACTATTGCAAGAAACTGTCTATTGACCGAGGACTTCGCAGCATTTTCTTGTCTCCAAAGAGTAACAAGATTTGGTGTTTGTCTTCCGTCAATGTGATCATTTCTCTGTGCACGTTATGCTGAGCGTGTAAGTGCGCACTGAAGAAATTCTGGCACTATTTGCCGTGTTGCTAAGTGTAGTCACAGAGTATCCGAAACCAGTCCGTAGAGAGTCTTTATCACGCTGTTTGCTGTTGCGACACTTTACTATGCAAGCAAGGGGATGATAAAGGATGATGTATGCTAGCAAAAATGGAGAGGTCAGGTGATAGCAATGTTTCTGCAAACCGATTTCTATTTTGGAGACTCTATATCTACCGCAGCATGTTTATTGCGGACAACTATTCCTTCCTGCTTTTAGACCGCTCTAGAGAACGCAGCCATCTTCAAGCAAAGACGTAATCATTACCAGATCCCATCGAGGGACGTTCCGAACTTGCCGTGGCAGCGCCCATACACAAACGGGGACCCAGAATAATAACCGACACCTGACAAGTCGTCTTGTGACTTCATACCTTTGCTGCTATTGGTTGAGACCATCACGTGATAGGTCAGGCGTCATGTCGAGGCCAGTCATGCGCCAGAGCGCTGCTGGCCAGCGAGCTGTCGGAA
>JAWQFJ010007813.1:160000-170000 GCA_034096865.1 Theodoxus fluviatilis
GGGAATATCTACCACGCATCGACCCGTTCCGTCTGAGCTCGTTGCGTCCTGTTGCCCCCAAACTTTTTAAGCAACGTGATTTACTCGCCATTGCCGTCATTTTCTCAGCCCAAAATAAGATAGCAATCCTTTAGCGCCCCTCCTATTGATCAGACTCACACAGAACGAGTTCGTCCTAACGGGTGAATGGTGTTTGGGAGGACTTTTGAAGGGTGGTGTGACGGTCCTATCCAATGTTTTATATTTTTGTGCTGTTTCGAGACACTTATCTTACGCTATATTCTCTGTGCTATTTGAACGTGAAGTTTGGCGTTCTACTTTTCTGTTGTTTAAAATGCCAGAAGCGAGAGTTTGGCAGGGAGCGGCAGAAACCGTTAACAGGGCGAAGGAGAACGCCTAGGTGACGAGCTGGCGTCCTATTTTTGGGCTGTGGGAAGCTGGACGTCTGGCTGGCTCGCAGCTCGACCTCTGCTCTATTGTCTGGGCTGTTTTGAGATGCCAGACCGTTGTTCTCATTTTCTGTGCTCTATTTCCAATGTTGCTTAAAATATAAGGTCTGGCGGTAATGACCCTTTTGGCCTATTCGTCTGGGTGATTTTGAAATTACGAAGTTTGGCGCACTGCTAGAAGCCGTTGCTACGGTTAAATGGGACAATGACGCTACTCCTGACGATTTGATTGGCTGGGGCTGATCAAGAGTAAGTTTGCTGTGGTTCTTTAGACGACGTGCGGGGAGGGGAAATTCAGTGTGCGCGTAACCTGCGGGTTGTGGAGACGTGAATGTCTAAAGAGTAGTAGCCACTCCGTGTGCAGTGAGAACACGTAAAAGAATCTCTCTAAAGAATCCTGTACTAAGGACAGTAACCCCATGAGTGGGCGAGAAGGAACCTGTTGAAGAAAACCTGCAAGGCTTTCTCCCCAACCACCTGAAGTCTAGTGAAGGCGGTGTGTGAAGAGAAGAATCCATCTCACAGAGAAGGAACAATCTTCCCTGAAGTCCTAGACCAATATTCGTCGCAAGACGTTTTCCCTCAGCCAAAGAGGAAATTCTGGCTGAGTGATTTGTGCAAGTGTTGTGTCGAGTGTTGTGTGTGGATACACAACCAATGTTTATGGCCTGTTTAATCTCTCTCAAAGGATTAGCCTTGTGAGAGAGATTGTGTGTGATGGTCTGAGTGACCAGAATTCTGTGGATAGAATTTCATCAGTGACGCACTCCCGAAATAGCGTCGCACGTACGTCAGCGTGAAAAAGACTCGCTCGTAAGTACTGTTGTTCATTCAGAGGAAGCATATTCCTCTATGTTCAGTCTGAGAGTAGACTGACAAAGATAAGAGACTGAACTGATATAATTCATCTACAGTGACATTATTTTCTTCAGTCAAGTAGTTGGGGTTAGAGGAAGCATTCCTCTACGTTCAGTTTAAGATTATGTAGGCTGACCAGCCTAATTGATTTAATCCATTTTGCCTTTCTATAGTATTCTCGTTTCTTTTGTCATGAATTAGTCATATTAAAGAATATCATTAATGCTCATGGTGTCATGTCAACTATACGAGCCTTGAGTTGAGATCGAGTGTGAGAGAATGAATTAGTGACACCCTCCACGTATATACCCCTAGACCAAGAGTAAAAAAAGAAGAATTTACAAATTGAGAAAATTAAAGTGGAAGGTCAGTCACATTTGGGGGCATCGTCCAAGATTATTTTTGTTTCATGAAAAGAAGCAAAAATGTCGAAATGAATTCATGACAAATTGAGTTGGTTATAAGCCATTGTCAGTGTCTACGATTGACGTGATGTGATTTCTTTTGAGAAATTCTGAGTACCAGTGACAGATCATTTGTTGTACTGGTGTTTGAATGAATTAATTTTATGATAACCTGTTTTCTTAAAACAAGAAAGTGCATAGACCTCGCAGAAACATAATTATTGTTGGCAAAGTATGGTCTTTGATGTTGGTTGAAATCTGCGAGTGAAGATTCAAGGGACGCAACTCTGCTTACCATAGCAGTTGATATGATGCGTTGACAGCGTGTTTTCCATTACTTGCATGTGAATGAGTTAGATTGACTGTTAACTCATGCATATTGATTCTTTTACCCTTTTTGATGATTGTGGGTTACTGACTTTTTGGGGGAATTTCTTTGTTTGATTGACCCTTGCTCTCGTGATCTGCCACCGTGCGATCCTGTTTGGCATTCTTGTTTGGGCTTGATGGGGATTGTGCAGCCTGCGATTTTCGGATTTGTGTTGATTCCTTGGTGGTTGCGACGGTAGCACATTTTTATGATGGATGAAGACGAATTGCCAACGATTGATTTGATCTACTTGTTAGATAGGGCAGGGTTGGAGTTTTTTATCGAGAAGTTTGGTTTGAGTGCAGGCGAAGGGGCTACTGAATATGATTTGCGAGGGATTTTGTGCAAATTCAGAAGAACGGAGTTAGTGAGGATGGACGAAGAGAAGTGGGAGAGAGAGAGACAGGAAAAGGAGAGAGAAAGACAAGAGAGAGAAGAGAAGTGGGAGAGAGAAAGACAAGAGAGAGAAGAGAAGTGGGAGAGAGAGAGACAAGAGAGAGAGAAGATGTGGGAGAGAGAGAGACAAGAGAGAGAGAAGAAGCGGGAGAGAGATCTGGAGTTAAGGAGAATAGAACTATTAGAAGCTGCTGAGAAAGCCAGGGAGGCTGCGGACAGAGAGGAAAAGGAGAAAGTGTACAGATTGATTGAAAAACAGAGGGAGATGTTCAGAGAGGAGAGGCGGAGAAAGATAGAGAGAGAGAAGGATAGAGAGAGGGAGAGAGAGATGAATGTCACATGCTACAGGTGTTTTGAGAGAGGACAAAGGAGTTGTGGTTGTCGAGTCCAAGGGAATGGATGGAAGAGAGATGAGCGACGAGGTGTGAGACGATCGCACAGGAATGTCAGATGCTTTCGATGTTTAGGAATGGGACACTTGGCAGACGATTGTAGAGTGAGGTTGGCTCACGAGAGTAAAGCACGAGTGGCCTTAGTGAGAAGTCCAGGCATGACGCCAAAGGAGAGGGGACCAGTGTGTGAGATAGTGGATGTCCTGATAGGAACCGATTTGGCTGGGGAAGAAGTGGCAACAGGCAGCATCCAAGGTTATGCTGTTGAGACATCTATGAGGGAGATGTCTAGCTCAGTGGGTGTTGATCAACACTCGACCAATCAGATGAGTTTTGATGGCGAGCTGGTTGTGGGCTGTGAAAGCAGCACGGCATTCTCGAAAGAGATGTCAAACCCCACTGTAGCGGAGTGCCCTTCTGCAGAAAATAGTGATCAGATGGAAGATAGGGGAATGGGTTGTGCGTCAACCAAGATGTCGAGGGAAATGACATCAGGCCCTGTGATGGGTGAAATTCCCATGAAGAGTCAGCAGAAGATGGAAATCTGACTCTGTCTGATCAAGAGAAGCTGAGTGCTTCTGAGGTGGATCTTGGGGAGATTGTCATGACTTCGATGAAGAAGAAAGAAGGTGATAGAGAAGATCCACTGGTGGAGAATCTGCGCGATGACTCCACGGACACATTGATAGTGTCGGAGGTAGGTGCTAGTCAGCGTAGTGACGCATCTACGCTCGTTAAAGAGCAGCAAGCTGATAGTAGCCTGGCGTGCCTCTATGCTGAGGAGGAGGAGGAGAGAGATGAAATTTTGCCAGGACCGTTTCTGGGAGAGAAGGAAGAGAAGACAGATGAAGAAATGAGAGAAGTACTCCAGCCCCATGTTTCCATGGAGGACTGCAAGATAGAAGGGAGGCCTGAATCTTGTGTGGAAACAAGTATGGAAGGGCTAGATGAAAGAGAAAGACAAGAAGGAAAGGAAGATGTGAGTTTGCCATTCAGGGCTGAGTTCAGTGTGACTCCAGGTGGCAGTGAGTCAGTGTATGTTGCTGAGTGTCTGAGAGACGTGAAACAGGGAATGACAACCTGGTATGACTGGAAGAAGAGAAAAAGGAAGCCTGAACCAAGAGAGGTGATGTGCATGACTAACCTTCTTGAGTTGATGGGAGAAGAAAGACAAAGATGACTCATATGACTAGGCTGAAGAAGTACCCTGGAACCAACAGTGGTGAGAAAATCATGCCTGTGTGTTTGACAGTGGGTGGTGAACAAGATCTGGATGAGGAGAGAGAGTGGGAGATATGAGACTGAGCAACATGCAGTAGAAAGTGAAGCCAGAGCTCAGTAAATTCCCTACCACCCTTCAGAATTGCTTTAGGACACCTGAGAAAGAAAGATAGAATACAGTAAAGGGTTGTTTGTCAGACATCAGGGTTTGTTCTCAGATGTGCCTAGGAAAACTCATTCCTCACCCCCATGAGATAGAGCTGTCAAATGGTGACTTAATTATGCCTAACCCCTTAGCATGCTTAGGGAGTGAATGAAGAAAAGATTTTCTGTGTAAGTGATCAAGCACTACAGAAAGATCTGTTGTAATTTAGCTGAAGTAGTTTTGCCATTGGCAAACTTGTTAAAAGTCAAAATGTTGACATGAGCTAATCAATGTCAGTGAGCTCTAAAAGGCCAGAGTTGTTTTGTTTTTGTGTGTGAGTGTAATTGTTTTGGTGGTATTAGACTGTAACAAACAGTTCATTGTTCATTGGATCAAACTATGAGAGCATTGTTGGTGCAGTGTGGAGATGTCAAGCATCTAATAGACTACTGTTCCAAGAAGTTTTGCAGTATCAGAGATGTTATCCCATTGTGGAAGAAGAAGTTTTGGGTTTATTGAGTGTAAAGATTACATTTTGAGGTGTATCTGCATGAGACACCCTGTACATGAGGTGATTGTATATAGTGATCACAATCTGTTGTTGTTTCCTAAATTACACGAAAAGGGAAGAACCAATGGTGGTTGAGATGGAGTGTAATTCTCCAGGAATTCCATTGTGTACTGAATATATCCCTGGTCAAGGGAATGTGTTGGTCGATGCTGTGTTCTGTGTACAATTTTGCTGAGTTCATATTATTCTTTGCTTAGAGAAAATTTCTTATTAAAATCATAAGAAATTTTCCATTGAACAATGGGGGAGTGTGACGGTCCTACCCAATGTTTTATATTTTTGTGCTGTTTCGAGACACTTATCTTACGCTATATTCTCTGTGCTATTTGAACGTGAAGTTTGGCGTTCTACTTTTCTGTTGTTTAAAATGCCAGAAGCGAGAGTTTGGCAGGGAGCGGCAGAAACCGTTAACAGGGCGAAGGAGAACGCCTAGGTGACGAGCTGGCGTCCTATTTTTGGGCTGTGGGAAGCTGGACGTCTGGCTGGCTCGCAGCTCGACCTCTGCTCTATTGTCTGGGCTGTTTTGAGATGCCAGACCGTTGTTC
Organism: Theodoxus fluviatilis; assembly: GCA_034096865.1. Classification (NCBI taxonomy): domain Eukaryota; kingdom Metazoa; phylum Mollusca; class Gastropoda; order Cycloneritida; family Neritidae; genus Theodoxus; species Theodoxus fluviatilis. The sequence goes on from JAWQFJ010007813.1 coordinate 165,352, forward strand.
TCATTTTCTGTGCTCTATTTCCAATGTTGCTTAAAATATAAGGTCTGGCGGTAATGACCCTTTTGGCCTATTCGTCTGGGTGATTTTGAAATTACGAAGTTTGGCGCACTGCTAGAAGCCGTTGCTACGGTTAAATGGGACAATGACGCTACTCCTGACGATTTGATTGGCTGGGGCTGATCAAGAGTAAGTTTGCTGTGGTTCTTTAGACGACGTGCGGGGAGGGGAAATTCAGTGTGCGCGTAACCTGCGGGTTGTGGAGACGTGAATGTCTAAAGAGTAGTAGCCACTCCGTGTGCAGTGAGAACACGTAAAAGAATCTCTCTAAAGAATCCTGTACTAAGGACAGTAACCCCATGAGTGGGCGAGAAGGAACCTGTTGAAGAAAACCTGCAAGGCTTTCTCCCCAACCACCTGAAGTCTAGTGAAGGCGGTGTGTGAAGAGAAGAATCCATCTCACAGAGAAGGAACAATCTTCCCTGAAGTCCTAGACCAATATTCGTCGCAAGACGTTTTCCCTCAGCCAAAGAGGAAATTCTGGCTGAGTGATTTGTGCAAGTGTTGTGTCGAGTGTTGTGTGTGGATACACAACCAATGTTTATGGCCTGTTTAATCTCTCTCAAAGGATTAGCCTTGTGAGAGAGATTGTGTGTGATGGTCTGAGTGACCAGAATTCTGTGGATAGAATTTCATCAGTGACGCACTCCCGAAATAGCGTCGCACGTACGTCAGCGTGAAAAAGACTCGCTCGTAAGTACTGTTGTTCATTCAGAGGAAGCATATTCCTCTATGTTCAGTCTGAGAGTAGACTGACAAAGATAAGAGACTGAACTGATATAATTCATCTACAGTGACATTATTTTCTTCAGTCAAGTAGTTGGGGTTAGAGGAAGCATTCCTCTACGTTCAGTTTAAGATTATGTAGGCTGACCAGCCTAATTGATTTAATCCATTTTGCCTTTCTATAGTATTCTCGTTTCTTTTGTCATGAATTAGTCATATTAAAGAATATCATTAATGCTCATGGTGTCATGTCAACTATACGAGCCTTGAGTTGAGATCGAGTGTGAGAGAATGAATTAGTGACACCCTCCACGTATATACCCCTAGACCAAGAGTAAAAAAAGAAGAATTTACAAATTGAGAAAATTAAAGTGGAAGGTCAGTCACAGGTGGGGATGTGAAAAATGTGGAGCTTTTGGGAAATGGGAGTGTGGTACGTTTGCGAAGAAGGTACGGGATTTGGTGGGGAAGTATATGTGAGATGAGTACGTCCTAAAAGCATTAGGTTGGTGTAATGGAAGATGATGTTATCAGAAAGAAAGTTGCCTTATGGACGAGGATATATAGTGGGCAGTAGAAGCAAGACGAAGTAAATGAAAAAGGATTATATGCGATATGGGTATAGAGAGCAGATGATGGGTAAATGGAGAGAGAGAGAGAGAGAGAGAGAGAGAGAGAGAGAGAGAGAGAGAGAGAGAGAGAGAGAGAGAGAGAGAGAGAGAGAGACACAGAGAGAGAGAGAGAGACAGAGAGAGAGAGACAGAGAGAGAGAGAGAGAGAGAGAGACAGAGAGAGAGAGAGAGAGAGACAGAGAGAGAGAGAGGGAGAGAGAGAGAGAGACAGAGAGAGAGAGACAGAGAGAGGAGAGAGAGAGAGAGAGAGAGACAGAGAGAGAGAGACAGAGAGAGAGAGAGAGAGAGAGAGAGAGAGAGACAGAGAGAGAGAGAGAGACAGAGAGAGAGAGACAGAGAGAGAGAGAGAGAGAGAGAGAGAGAGAGAGAGAGAGAGAGAGAGAGAGAGAGAGAGAGAGAGAGAGAGAGAGAGAGAGAGAGAGAGAGAGAGAGAGAGAGAGAGAGAGAGAGAGAGAGAGAGAGAGAGAGAGAGAGAGAGAGAGAGACAGAGAGAGAGAGAGGGAGAGAGAGAGAGAGAGAGAGAGAGAGAGAGAGAGAGAGAGAGAGAGAGAGACAGAGAGAGAGAGACAGAGAGAGAGAGAGATGGGGGGGGGGCGTAGACGAGAAGTGCAAAGAAAAATACTGATCATCAAACAGTATTTGACTCGTCTGTAATGTTTGCCAGGATGTAAATATGTATGATGCACTTTTCCAGACCCTCACCTGTGCCCCAGTTTGTACTTGTGTCAATAACCAAGAACTTGACAAAGATGTGTGTGTGTGTGCGCGCGCGCCCGCGCGCGCGCGTGTGTGTGCGTGTGTTTGTGTTTGTTTTTGTTTGTGTGTGTGTGTGTTTGTTCGTGTGCGTTCATGTGTGTGTGTGTGAATGTGAGCGCGCGCGCGCGTGAGCGTGTTTGCGTGCGTGTGTGTGTGTGTGTGCGTGTGTGTGCGTGTGTGTGTGCGTGTGTGAGTGTCTGTGTGTGTGTTTGTGTGTCTGTGTGTGTGCGTGCGTGTGTATGCGTTATTTTGTTTGTTTGTTTGTGGTTTTGTTTTGTGTGTTTTTTTAGGGAGATGGCATGGACATCACTGACACAATAGATGTGCTGTGCTTTGCAGATCTTGATGCTAGGTTACTTCCGTATATAATGCATCCAAGATTGAAATATTTGTGGGACAGTACAGTGTTCCGCCAAATATCTTTGTTGAGGAAGAAACCATGGATATATAGTGAAAGGTTAGAAGGTTCATGTCGATATAGTATAAGGTACATAAAACCATTTTGAACTGAACATTTCAGCATTTGATTGTATGAGTGGGGAGGATGGTGGAATTGGAACTCGACAGAGACAAGAGGTGCGGGGTGAGGGTGGGGGGAGGAGTTATGGGGGATAGAGGGTGAAGGAAAACGGGAAGGACAAAATTAAGACCGACCAGATTGGTTGTTCCTATTTGCGAGCTTTTGGAGCCTACAGAACGTCCTCTTTGTGAGTATTATTCCGTAAGAAGAAAGTCAAAAGCTGGGCGTGGCTTGACGTTTAGTGGTTTCAAACGAGAAGAAAATGAAGAATTCCAGTAGAGAGTGTGCAGCAGCATTCAATCTGTCGTTTGCCACTGCCTTGTGTCAATGGCCCTGATCTCAGATCGATGGGAACCGCCATCACCTGCTTCTGTCTCCTCCCGTTTCTCTCCCCTCATTGGCACTCATTTGCTGGTGGAATGGTTTTCCTCTCCCGGGAGTGTAAAGACTCCGCCACAGGCACTCTGTGGCTGGCTCTAATGAGGTCAGCCCCTCACTCTCTGATCCTCCTCGTGTGGAGCTCTTCAACTTCAGTTCCAGTAAAAATGGGAGTGAAGTTACGTTCACCACTTGAAGCGTGTGTGATAGCGTTGCATGCATCAGAAGTCATGGCAGATGAAGTGAATGGCACCGGGCATGGAACTTCCTGAATAGGTTTAGAAGGTGTCTCACTAGGATTAGCAAAAGTAACGGTAGATGAGGTGCTACAGCAAAAGAAGTAGAAGAAGAGGAGGAGGAGGAGGAGGAGGAGGAGGAGCAGCAGCAGCAGCAGCAGCAGGAGGAGAAGGAGCAGCGGCAGGAGGAGGAGAAGCAACAGCATGCGGGGGAGCAGCAGCAGGAGGAGGAGGAGGAGGAGCAGAAGCAGCAGGAGGAGGAGAGGAAGGAGGAGGAACAGGAGGAGGAGGAGCGGGAGGAGGAGGAGCAGGAGGAGGAGGAGGTGCAGGCGCAGGAGGAGCAGAAGGAGCAGGAGGATCAGGAGCAGGAGGAGCAGAAGGAGCAGGAGGAGGAGAAGGAGGATCCGCGAAAACAGAAAAGATAAGACTAGTAGGAGCAAGAGAAAATAAGCTAAGAAGAGGTGCACAAATAGGAGGTGCAGGAGCAGGAATAGGAGGAGGTAAATGAGAAGAAAGACGAGGAGCAGGAATAGGTGAAGAAAGACAAAAAGCAGGAGCAGGAGGAGCAAGAATAGGAGAGGAAAGCACAACAAGAGAAAGATGAGCAGGACAGAAGCAGCAGCAAGAACAGCAAAAACAGCCAAGTTGCGTGAGCAGTGAGAACCACCGTGAGTGTGCAGGAACAAAAGAAGGATGAGATGAGTTTGGAAGACAAGGATGAGGATGAAGGATGGGATGGAGGATGCGGATGATGGATGGGAATGAAAGATGGGAGTTCAGGTTGAGGGTGAACAAATTAGAGTGAGGGGCGACTGTAAGAGACGGTGTTGGAGAAAAGGAATGAAAAATGCCGATGAAGAATTAGGATAAGGAATGGAGGTGAAGGATGAGGAACTGCAGTTTTACATGTAAATGGAGCAGTGGTCATATTATGGACGTCGTTGTCACTGGTCCAGCAGCAGCAGCAGCAGCAGCAGCAGTAGCACAATCCCCAATGCAAGTAGGAGCCGTATTAACGGTTTGTCAAGAGATGAACAAGAAACAGAAACTGAAATCATACCAGTAGCACTGGTGTCAGTCAGCGTTCATTTACTCACTGAGTGTCCATTGACTCACTGAGTGTCCATTGACTCACTGAGTGTCCATTGACTCACTGAGTGTCCATTGACTCACTGAGTGTCCATTGACTCACTGAGTGTCCATTGACTCACTGAGTGTCCATTGACTCACTGAGTGTTCATTGACTCACTGAGTGTCCATTGACTCACTGAGTGTCCATTGACTCACTGAGTGTCCATTGACTCACTGAGTGTCCATTGACTCACTGAGTGTCCATTGACTCAC